>BPLR01018361.1:0-84747 GCA_021605095.1 Caerostris extrusa | reverse complement strand
AGAATATCAAAATCAGAGTTATGAGCATAAGCAGCTAATTGTCTACCAGTATTATTTCTATTATAACAACCCCACTGAGTGTGTCTAGCATTAAAATCACCAGCCAAAATGGTGCTACTACTATAGGAAAAAGAACATTTAGATCATGAATGAAATTAGAGGAAGCAACATTATTTGGAACATAAACAGATGCAATTGTCAAAGATGGAAAATTTGGAAAATTGAGAGATACAACAGTAGTTTTTAATTGCATGGAGAATTGGAGACGGAACATGAGCGTGTGGAATACTATTCTTTATTAAAATACCAGTGCCACCAGAGACAGGTCTCTGTGGTCCGTCATTGCGATAGAAAATGTAACCAGAAAAATTAGGAGAATGATCAGATTTTAAAAGCGTTTCCTGTAGTAGTACAATGTCTGGGTTATAGTTATTAAGAAAAACATCAAATTCAAAAGTTTATTTTTTAAACTACAAGCATTCCAGTAGCAAATGCAAAGCCCAGTAGCCGATTGAATCATTACGAAGTATTTGGAAAAGATTGAGACGCCAGGCCATTAACAAATGCCTGGAGTTTATCTACTTTAGTTTGAGCAGTACTTACTTTTGGATAAGGCCATCAAGACCCTCCAGATTAGTAAATATAGAGAGAAATTCTCGCATCAGATAACTAGCTTTTTGAAAAATTTGGATATCATCAACACTTATTAATGGATTCAATCGGGTTTGAGGATTGAAGATTTGATTTTTGAAGATTACAACCAGGGATATTAGCAGTTTGTGGATAAGAATTTTTAAGTGCTGCAGCAAAACTTAAATTAGCAGTAACCTGTCTGGTAGAATTAATTTTTGGACGAGTTGCTTGTCTATTGGAATTTACATTTATTTTTGGGAATTTTTTGCAGCCCCTCCATGCTGCAAGATGCCCTTTTTTCCCCACAGTTAATGCAGGTAGGTACTTCAATCTTTTCTTTGATGTTACATTCTTTATGTGAATGTTCAAGGCCACATTTTAAGCAACGGGCTTTAAAACCACAATTAATTGAGTTGTGATGAAAAAAAGTTGCATTTAAAGCACTGTAGTGCTATGGGTCTTTTATTGTATTTTTCAATAATAACCGTAAGGTAAAGAAGTCTATTGAGTTTAAATATCTCATTATTTTTCTCATTTTTGGTGAGTGTTATTTAAAAATTGGCAAGGGTTGTTTAGTTTTGGTTTTAATTAGTTGCACAACTTTTTCCGCCCAAATCCTTTTTCAGTGAGAGCAGCTTTGATTTCCTCCTCAGGAGTATTTTTGGGTAATCCCTTGATTACTACTTTCAGTGGTCTTTGATTTTTTGGGGTAATTACAAAATATTCAATATTATTGTTTCTTAAATAACTAGCTATTTCTCGATGTTGGTTTTCGCTTGAGGGGAACATTTTTAACATTTCACCCGCTAATTTGATAGGGACTTTGCCCTCAAAAGCTTCATCAAATTTTTTTTAAAGTTAAAGTTAAATTTTCCATAGACTTAACCATAATAGGTGGCATTTTAATAGTGGTAACATTAATATCAGAATTTTCATCAACATCATTTACATCACTCAAATTTTGAAATTTATTTTTCAATTTTAAATTATTATCATTACCATTGGCATTATAAGAAGTTTTAGCTGTTAATTTTTTGTTAGGATATTGAAATCCATCAATACTAAGATTATTAGAAGTTAAGTGATTAGAATTACGTTTTGGTTTGACGCTGTTATTTATAGCATGTTTAGGGCAATTAATCAAAGAGCATGAGCCAAGGCTACTTAATTTTTTTTTTGTTGAGTCAGCATGTCAGCCAGGTACTGTCGCATCTGGTAATGTCCTTGGGCAACATCTTTAGCTGTTCCATTCCAGTCGTGGGCAACGGCCAGTTGAGTTTCCAGCATTTTTATATCAGCTTGAGTCGTAGTAATTTCTTGACATCTTGTTTTTTCTTTTTCAATATAAGAAATCTCATTCGAACTCTGCAAGGGTACTTCCAACGGGACCTGAAAAGTCCGTTCCCCTCAGCGCCTTCTAATTCCATCTCCGCCATTGAACGGAGCAAACAAAAATACGTCTACTCACGTCAAAACGTCTAAGTTCACAATTTTAACAATTTTGAGCAAAATCTTTTCAAAATACGTTTCTTCACCAGTGAAATAGGATATTCAAAAACCCTATATCTAGCATTCAATCATTTAGCAGTAAATACACACTGCCAGTCCGGATCACGATTTTCTAAAAAAAAAGCGAACCACTCAGACTCACATTACAACGATCGACCGAAACACCAACGTAATAAAATTATAGTTTTGTTACCATTTTTCTCATTACATTCATTGCTTTTATGGGCAAATTTACCGCAATTTCACAGACAAATTTTTTATCACACTATTTACTAATATGCCAGTAATTATCCCAATTAAAACACTTAATACTTTTATCAGAATTATTAGGGATGTTGGAAAGTGTAGTACATTCTAGTCTTCATTTTCCTGACGAAATTTTCCTCGAAATGTTTTGTTTCTTGATGTACTCTGTCATGACCAAGAGGTTTTCAGATACATACTCATCTACCTTATTTTCTTAATTTAACATGATTACGAACTTCTTCAGATACTTTTCTTTTCACTTCATCGCACACTACGAATTCTTTTAAATCAGTGGTTCACAAACTTTTTGAAGTCGAGCTGCATTTAAAATTCTACAAATACTACTGTGCCCAAAAAGTAAGACCAATTTTTTTTTTTTTCAAAAACTCTTTATTTATTCTTCCAAATTCATTTCATCGCCTTCAAAGTAATCCCCTCCGGACACAATGCACTTTTGCCAACTTTTTTTCCAATCCTCAATGTATGCTAAAAAGTCATATGGCCTTCAAAGAGGTCGGCGATTCTCGTTGAATCTCTTCAATCGACTCAAAACGGTGTCCCCAGAGTGGTCTTTTGAGTTTAGGGAATATCCAGAAGTCGCACGGTGTGAATACGGTGGTTGCGGAATGATATGGGTTTCATTTTTGGCGAAAAAGTCCCGAAGAATCAATGCAGTGTGAGCTGGCGCATTCAGTGTTTTCGGTAACAATCGAGATTTGACGCCCAAAACGGAATTGATCAATCCTTTTGAAATTCCAACATCACCAGAAAGGTCTCTAATTGTAAATCGACAATTTGCAAGCACCAAACCTTAAATCTTTAATTTGCTTCGTTGGTTGAGGTTGGTGGTCGACCAGAGGGCTCTTTGTCTTCAACGCGTTCTCTGCCTTCTTTGAACTGTTTATACCACTTCTAAACATTTGTTTCCAATATAGGAATGTTCACCGAATGCCTTTTGCAACATTCTATACGTTTCCGCAAACAAAATTGAATGCAAGTTTTTTGCTCAATTAATTCAGACATTTCAAAATCGCCGGAATCAGTTTTAGCGTTTCGCAAAGTCAAGCGTAACTCAAACACTAATGAATATTTTGACGTTAAATTTCACACAGATGTCAAGGACAGTACCAGCAGCCTAAAAAGAAAAACAAATTGAAATTTCATAAGCCCCGGGAATTTTAAATTAAAAATTGGTCTTACTTTTTGGGCACAGTAGTGATTTTAGGCACACTATATATCAATTTCTGCAAAATATGTTATAATATTTAAGTCACAAATTACAGAAAAAAATAATGTGATTAAAAAAATGAAATCTAGCTTAAATGAGTCATTCTTTGTTTGTGAGAAACATGAGCTTGATGTGTCTTAGTGATTTCTTCATTAACTGAGCATATATTTGAAAGAAAAATTCTCATTTCCTCGCCAATACTCCTCGCCAAAGATTTCTTCTCTTTTTACACTTAATTGTGGTAAGTATAGAAAATCATAATTCATATGAATGGGATGTTGAAAAATGTAATATAATATTAGAACCTTTTTGAGATATTGACACATATTCTCTTTTATAGAAATTCAAAATGTTTCAAGAGACAATTCCTTATGTTTAATCCTCAATTCATATTCTTCACCTTCTGTTAATGTTAAAAAAAATCACTTGAAGTTTCCATTTAATGATAAGTGATGGAAAATAAGAATACAATCTTTTTTCTGGGCTTGTTAAATGTTTAACTATTATTGGAAGTGTTGTTACCTACCAATGGAAATCTTTCCAAATAACCTTCAACGCTTTTTCTTTTCAATTTCTGTAATTTTTCTGAAATGCTTTCATTTTGTCATAGGGTGAAATATTGTTGCTAGTATTCAAAATATGCTGAGGAAATATATTGGTTTAATACTGTAACCTGGCAATCCAAAATTTGTACCATTTTTTGAAGGAGGTAAAAAAATGCAATTATTTCATCTCTTCAAAAGTTCTTAGCTCCTCCTTGATACCATCTCACCTCAGTTTATAAAAGCAGTTGTCTTTATTATTTCTCGATATCGATACAAAGCTTTTAAGTGCGATTTGACAGGTCTTGTTTTAATACATTTTGGATGATTTTTTTCTTTTTAATATTTTTTTTTTGAAATTGAACCACTTGATGTAAAACTTCTCCTAATTTTCCCTCAATATTTTTACTATCAAGGTCTCACAACGAAGAAGTTAAAAACGTTCTCACTTTTTGTAGACATTCTTAATTTTTTGTAAAAAAGAAACTGAATTACTATTTGATCTTCATTAATAAAAACGGACGAACTCTAAGGGTTGCGCCTTGTTGACTCATCAATTTGCAATGCAAAATTTGAATACCTAAGTTTATTACTGCATACATTCTTCTCGATAACAGATGACATTTCTCTAACACGCTTATTGACTATACAGTTAGACAGAGAAATCTTGCTTACACTCATTACTGCTTCATTTGCAAGCATTGTCATGCCCATTTTTCAACGTATTGGATGTGGAGGTCCAATTCATCTCTATAGGGTGTGCGCAGGGCCGGATTTAGATGAAAAGCGGCCCTAGGCTATTCCACTTATGAGGCCCTTTCACCACCAATTTTTAAGTTTGTAAATTACTTATTATGTTTGTTTATTATTCATATGTGTAGAATTTCTCCATATTTTTGATTCAGTGTTTACTGTTTTTAGAATCGTGTGATTCTAATTTTGCTAACAATTTGAATGTAGGCCCCTCTTGATCTTGAGGCCCTAGGCTGAAGCCTAGTTAGCCTATGCCTATAGGAAAATCCGGCTCTGTGTTCTACGGATCGATACTCGAGTGCCTGGAGAGGGCGTCCAGCGGCAACAATGGATACCTTATTCAGATGTTGGAGAGAGGAATAGGTTGCTGTTGTCGTAAATGGCAATGCTTCCTGTGGAGTTTCTGAAGGCATCCATTACATGAGAATTATTTTATTTATTTTTTTAAGTTTAGGTAGTTTAAGCTTAAAAGATTAGTTTTAGATTATATTTAAAATTTTGGTGTGTGTGTTGGCGTGAATGGTTAAAAGTGTGTGTATGTAGTCAACAGCATATGCAATAGTATTCCGGTTCATTTGGTTTCATTCTGAGTTTTTGGTATTCCCTTTTTTTTTTCAGATGCATTGAAGGTCTTAATGCCTACCAGTCCCTCAGAGTGTTCGACCTCCCATGTACAGAATGCAATACTTTCTTGTGGTGCACTTTAGGCAATGTCTTTTTGACGGAAAGTGATCCACATATACTTATCAACTCGTACGGATGATTAACCCATCAAACAACTCGTATGGATGAGTAGATTTAATATAGAATTTTTAATATAGCCACTATCAGTACTCTGTATTTTTCTTTTTAAGGGAAATTAAATTATACACGCATCATATGACCAGTCAAACAATTTGTATGGACGTGTAGATCCCATATATGCTGACATTTTGGAAATACCATATCAGTACTGATTTGTAATTTAAAAAATTCTGAGCTTAACATAAATTATATCCCAAACATTTCGTTAGGCTGTATACATTTCGTATATATTCGATTTTTTTCACATAGCCAGTAACAGCACTCGTTATTTTTACGACTCTTTAGTATACATGTCAGACATGTGACCACTCCAACAGTTTGTGCGAACTGTGAGCCGCAAGAAGTTACCTGAAAGACGGCTTTAAATGCCCGGTACTTTGACTCAGGACTGATTTCATTTGTCCTTTGCGGACAAAAAATAATAGTGTATTTTATCTTTCTTACTCTGTGGAGTGGGGCCTGAATGGCTAGCGCTCTGGAGCCCGGTACCACAGGTTTCGGGTTCGAGTCCCGGCGGTGCCATGGATGTTTATAGTGGTTCGGAATCCACTTTAAACCGTAGGTCCCAGTCTAATAGGATCGTAGAGCGTTGCGGGGGCATTGTTACTCCGCGTCCGTGGCTTATCTGCAAGTTACACGCCCCCTGGGTAACGCAAAGTGAGTAACGTCTGTGCAGCGCTTGCCTTAAGGCAACCAAGACTAAGCTGTCTAAGTGTTTGCCAGCTGCATTAGAAAGAAAAAAAACAAACTCTGTGGAGTGATCACATTAGGATCGGCAGCCAACGTTGAGTTGAGGATGTTAGTAAGGGGCAAATAAGAATTTGCAGCCATATTTACCTGGAGTTTTTCACCTATTGTTATTAGATTTCATCAAGATAAGGCTTTCATATTCTTTATTTGAAGATAGGAAACTGCGGCACAGGCACAAAAAAGGACTGCGGGTACGGTAATTTGTTGGGTAATACGGGCAAATCAGCTCTCTTGGCCATTTTCTTCATTTCTTGTTTGGATGAGAGAAGAGATGTGGCAATGATGGTGTAACAAAAAAACGCTTTGATTCTCTTTACACTTTCTAAGATGGTATTGTAATCCTTTGCCCATGTAGGGGATTTTACGTTTATAGCGGAGCTGAATATTTGAAAACTTTTTGGTTAAGAATATCTGCTTCCTTAAGGAGATTCTAGAAAATAGGAAGTGCTCAATTGTAAGATTTTGGTTAGAGTGGGATTGCTCTTCAGAAATTTTGTGTCGCTAAATTATATTGCACGTAGTAATCAGGAGTGAAAATGCAGATGTCTTCACGGCAGATCTAATTACCAGCTTGGAATTCAAAATAATTTAAATTTGGGAATAAGCCGCTTATTGCAATAGAAATCTAAAAAGGAACAATGAACGGATCACTAAAACGACGGCTCAAAGTGAACGGCGTGGCTCATTGGTAATGCATGTAAATAAAGATTCCTTTTGAAGAGAATCCGAAATATATGATAACCGTATGTGCAGTCGCATCGTACAACGAATGAATTATGGAGTGAATTAACGGTTAATTTTGGTATGTAAAAACTATCTAATAAGGCATTTGTCAAATAAATAAAAGCGGCTAAGTCTAGTCCGTACCAAGAGAATCGTTTAAGATAGCTGGGTTCTGATTCGAATCATGCGTGAATGATCCTCTGCTCGAACCCACATCATTTTAGTAGATATTATTTGCTTTGCTGCTTTCTTTTTCTTTGTAAAATTTTATCAATTAAAATTTGCAATGCATGGTCTAAATCAGGGGTGGGCAACCCGCGGCCCGCCTTGAATATTTTCCGGCCCGTGAGAGTTATCACACTTTTACAAAATATATTATTTGCGCATCCATATATTCAAAAATTAACTTTGATTTTAAATAATATTCTTGCTATTATATGACAGATATTGCCTATTTTATTTATGAGTTCGCAGAATAATTGAATTACATTCTGCGAACTCATGGTGCGCGCGCATCTTAGAACATCTAATATAACAGGTTCTATGTTTCATTTTAAGGGCCTGAATGGCTAGCGCTCGGTTCGACAGGTTTCGGGTTCGAGTCCCGGCGGTGCCATGGTTGTTTGTAGTGGTTCGGAATCCACTTTAAAAAGTAGGTCCTGGTCTAATAGGATCGTAGAGCGTTGCGGGGGCATTGTTACTCCGCGTCCGTGGCTTATCTTCAAGTTACACGCTCCCCCTGGGTAATACAAAGTGAGTACGTCTGTGCAGCACTTGCCTTAAGGCATCTAAGACCAAGCTGTCTGTGTTTGCTAGCTGCATTAGAAAGAAAAAAAATGTTTCATTTTAAGTAACCTCAGTGACAATCACTAGATAAGCACAGTTGATAGCAGAGCAAACCAGACTCTTAGTTCAAATTGTTAGCGCTTTTGGTTCAACTTACACCTGCGAATCGTTTTTTTTTCTAAAAACGAATTGTTAACGCTTGTTGTTAATTGTTAGCGCTTTTGGTTTTTCGAGTTTTGTATTTGCTCACTGTTCAGCGGACACTGTTGGATATGGGGCTACGCAACAAACGTCCCACTCGTGTGCCTTTGCTGACCAAGCGTCATCGCCAACTGCGCCTGCGCTGGGCCCGGGAACATCGTGACTGGTCCATGGATCAGTGGGAGAGAGTTGCCTGGTCAGATGAATCACGGTTTGTCATTCATCCCGCCGATGTCCGTGTCAGGATACACCGTCTTCAGGCGAACAGTTGCTCCCTCAATGTACAGTAGGTCATACATAGGCCGGTGGTGGCGGTATTATGCTTTGGGGGACGTTCTCTGGCGTCTCTGGGACCCGTGGTTGTGGTAGAGCAGACCATGAATGCTACAGGGTATCTGAACATCACTGCGGACCAGTTGCACCCTTACATGGCCTCTGTTTTTCCAGCTGAAAATGGAATGTTCCAACAGGACAACGCCCCTTGTCACAGGGCTAAAATTGTGTTGGAGTGGTTCCAGGAACATGATGCTGAATTCCAGTTAATGTCCTGGCCGCCTAACTCAGCGGATCTCATTCCGATAGAACACATTTCGGATGTCCTGGGACTGCAGCTCAGAGTCAAAGACCACCAATTCGCAATATCTCGGATTTGCGTGACCGTTGCTTCAACATCTGGTACTATCTGTCTCCGGCCGTCTACCAAGGACTTGTGGCATCCATGCCAAGGCGGGTTGAAGCTGTGTTGCGCGCCAAAGGTGGGCCAACTCGTTATTGACAGGTGGTCATAATGTTTTGGCTCTTGAGTGTATTTTTGCTTGTGTGAGTAGAGATAGCTTTTAATGACAGGGCAGCTATCAAAAACAACTGGAAGAACAAGGATTGAAGAAAAATGGAGTTTGCTTGATATCTACAATTTTTTAGTTAATACAATTAACTAACTTAACAATTAATTATTAATTATTTCCATTTTAAATTTAAAAAGGAAATAATTTTCATCATAAAAAAGTAACCTGATATTACAATTTTGAAAGTTAAAGCTTTATTTAGCAATGTTAAAACCAAAATAAATTTTTACCAATTCACATTTTTAATGATGTAAATAAGTGTTGAATATAAATAAAATATATCCAATCATTCCATTTTTAATAATGGAATGTCTTTGAAATAGATGTATAAAATCAGAATAAGTTAATTTAAAGCAGATTTTTTTTTCATTTTATCATTTTTTTTTATCCAAATTAAAATGGACGGAAAAATTTGTAAAATATAATTCAGCCAATAAGAAAATAGTTGATAATTAATCTGATAGTAACAAAAATTCTTTAATATTTTTCTTTTCTTATTATAAAATATTTTATATTTGGAAAATATAACATTTACTAAAGAAATTCTAAAAAAAAAAATTCCCAGAATTGTAAAAGGATTAAAAATTTATATAAATTTTAATGAAGTGAAATTTCATAAAATTAGGCTTTTCCTTTAATCATGCTTCAATGATTATTGAAAGAAAAAATTGACATTTCTCATTCAAAAGAAATCATGGATCCAGAATATATTGTATTATTTTTAATATACAATATATTCTGAAATTGAACTGAAAGAAGAGATTTTAAACTCATATTAATGAAACTTTTTAAATTAATTTAATACTAAATTCGTAGTTACACTGATATTAGCAAATTGCAAAAACATTATTATTCAAACAATTATACATATTTATCATCAAAAAATCATTCCAACTTAATATAAACTTTTATTCGTGGTGCAATTAAAAAAAAAAATTGCATTAAGTTAAAAACAATAAATAATTCACACTAAAATACAAAAATTATTTTCCAATTCTTTGCACATGCCAGTCTTGTTGACATAAAGGACATCTGTTATTTTGCTTCACCCATAAAGACATACAGCAATTATGAAATGAATGATTACATTCCCCCCATACAACTGAAAAGGAAAATATATATTAAAATATCAACAGAAATTGATATGGAAAAAAAAAACAATGAAGTCCTTTGAATATATTTAAATAAATTATACTTTTGTTTAGCACATTTTAAGAAAAAATATATATTTCCAATTAAATATTTTAAATGAACAAAAAAATTATAAATTAACACAAAATATATATTAATAATTTAATTTCAGGTTTACTAGCAATCATTTAAAGAAAAAAATGACTGAAATCAAAATGTATGTAAGCAAGATAGTGATGACATAGTTTTTTTTTTTTTTTTATACCAAATCCTGCAGCAGTGAGAATAAATTTTTTTCAAATTGAAAATAATTTCCAAAAAACAAAAATAAAAAATTAGCAATGCATTATTATAGAAATGAAAGTGAATAAAATTTCTAAGTTGGTAAACTTTTAAATATTTATTAATTTTTTACCATGTTATCAGCAAAATCATAAATAATGAAAAAAAATATTTAGGGAGTAATTAAAATTTTTGATGAATTTAAAAATTAAAGGCATAAATAACAAACTTCAAATTTTAAAATATTAAAAAAAATTACACGCAAAGATAGTATAAAAGAATGTACCAGCTAAGACACAAAACACATTCAGTAGAGTTTGTATGCAGTCCGCAGAACATCTACTTACTGTGCTAGAGAGGTAATAATTCCACATGTCTGTCTGACATGTTTTGCAATGGTGTTTGTGTTCCAAATTATTGTAAACTATATTCAAGTGCTACAAGCATTTTATAATAGTGATAATACAATGACATATAGAGTTGTTCTCAACTTATTCTAGATGGAAAAGCAAGATAATAATTTTCTTTCACATTTAGCGTTCAGTGATGAGGCTATTTTCCATTTAAGTGGAAAAGTGAATCGCCTAAAAGAATATAGAGAACGCAGCTACCATATATCATAGTCGAGTATGAGAAAAACTCTCCAAAGCTCAATTTCTTTTTACACCATTTCACAAGAAAAAGTTTATCCTTTTATGTTTTTGTAGAAAATAAAATTAAGAGAAAATACGAAAAATTTCATTTTCAAAAGGATAAAAGCACTACAATATTGACACCAGCATATCAGAGCCTTTCTTAAAGATGGGACTTATGGATCTTCCACTGTAATACTAGTAGTCTTCACGTTTGCTTGACCTCACAGTATGTTTCGTTTTGTGTATGTACACAGCTTTGTGAAAGCTTCTATTTCCAAAAATTGTGAGCAAATTGCAATGCCACATAGCAGCAGCAGAAACAGCAGTAACAACAAACATGCTCACACAAATATGGGATGAATTTGACTATTCTCTGCTGTGCATTCGGTGAAAGTTACATTGAACATATTTGGAAAAGCATGTCTTAACATACACTGGTATCCAAAAAGTTAAGCATAAATCGTAAAATGCGAAAAACATGGAGTAAATATTCGTAAAATTATTCCAAATTTCTTGCGGATATTAATTGGGTGAAGAAGAAACATTGGGTTTATGCAAAACTTTTCAGTCGCCTAAGTCCAGCACGAAACATCTGCTCATGTCGGAACGCAGAGAAACCGATTCACGCAGCATAGGCAGTTCAGACAAGTTTCGTGCAACTGCTGTGCGAAGGAACGTTGTTAACCATCAAACAAGGTGAATGATGGCACAAAGACGCCAATTGGACATGTTTGCGAAAGGAAGAATCGTTGGAATGCTGGAATCCGGCCGATCACAAGCCGAAGTGTCTCGAATTTTGAATGTGGATCAGTCTGTGATCTCAAGATTGTGGTAGAGGTTTCAAAGAACGGGAGATGTTACCCGACAACCAGTATCAGGTCGACCAAGAGTCACAACCCTAGCCAAGACCGATATCTGGTAATAAGTGCGCGACGTCAGAGGGGCAGTACTGTTAGAGAACTGGGTTCGGCGCTCACAGTCGCCACACGAATACGAATTTCGAGACAAACTGTTTACAGGAGACTCAATCATGTTGGCCTGTATGCCAGAAGACTAGCAGTTTGCATTCCCCTCGCGTCTGCGCATAAACGCGCTCGTTTGAACTGGAGTTTGAAACATCAACATTGGAGTGTGGAAGAGTGGGCCAATGTGATGTTCAGTGATGAGTCCCGGTTTAGTCTGAGTAGTGATTCTCGTCGGGTAACGATATAGAGAAACGTGGAACACATTTTGAACCAAGAAATATAACGGAAAGACATCATTTTCCATCAAGGGGAGTAATGGTATGGGCAGGCATCATGATGGACGGACAGACCTCCATTTCTTTGACACGGGGTCTGTGACTGGTCAAAGATACAGAGACGACGTTCTTGAGCTTTATGTTCGCTTGTTTCGAGCTGCTGTCGGTCCTGACTTCATATTCATGGATGATAATGCGCCATGTCACCGATCGGTGCTGGTTGATGACTTCCTTGAAACGGAAAACATCCAGCGCATGTCGTGGCCTGCGAACTGCCCTGATTTAAATCCTATCGAGCATGTATGGGATATGTTCGGGAGGCGAATTGCAGCCCTTTCGCACCCACCAAGCTCCGTTACAGAACTGAAAAGAGCTCTCCAAGAAGCTTGGAAACGTTTGAGCCCACAACTCATTCATCATCTCATAGCAAGTATGGTAAATCGCTGTGCAGCGTGCCTGGCTGTCAGGGTGACCACACGCCTTATTAAACTGCAGCACCAGTATTTTATTTAATGTTTTCTTTCATTTTTTCTTTAAAGTGTAAACCCTTGCTATGCTCAGTTTTCTTTCAAACTGTTACTTTGGATAATAAAATTAATTATTATCGTTCTTTTGATTTGCTTTCTTATTTTATAACCATTTTACACTCGCATATCACGTTTCCCGCCATTCTGATTTACAGTTCCTTCTTTATTCACATAATTATCAATTATACTTAACTTTCGGACGCCAGTGTACTCTTTGAAATTTACCCCAATGTTTTATATGCATGCAAAAATATAACCTTGTGATTTTGAATGATTTTGTTATAAACATCTTGTATTTTCAGTTATGATGAGACATTTACAATTTTAAACATAATGCTAATGTTAAATTTTTTTATTCTAATTAATGTAAAAGTTATTTTATTTCTACCATAAAATCGTTTTTAAAGAATCAAAACATTTTTTTCATTCTAATTGGTTTTAAATTGACAACAATTACATTCGGCACAAAGTGGGTTCTCTACAAATAAAGTATCAAATTTATTTAATGTAAATTTTAAAGGGAAAAATAACTAATTGTAATAAACTGAAATATAATTAATATTCATGTTATAAAAAATTTTCCGTTTTCTGTACAAACTAGCCTTGCTAAACTGTGATTTTATTCAGCTCTATATAATATTTAATAACACTTAGAAATTTCCTATTATAAAACTTTCAGCTGTGTATTAAAAATACCATATAAACAATTTGTGAACAGGACTATTCTATGAGTAGTACTATAGGATTGACAGGGACTTGATCACTGAGTGCTCAAGGGAAAATTTTGCTAACCTCCTCCATTGACTCTCAGCATTTTGACAAAATTATAAAAATATATTCTAAAGCTACAAAAGTGACAAAATAAAATGGTACTTATTTTTAGAAGAATTGCTAATAATTAATCATCTGTGAAAAAAGATTTAAAAATTCAGACAATAATTAGAGATGTTTCAATTTTAAATCATGCAATGTCTATAAATAAGGGATACAGGAATTTTTTTAATTTTATATCATTTTAAATTCAAATCTCATGTTTTTCTAAATAAATCTTTGATTAAAAAATACATCATATAATTTCTTATAAGTACATCAATTGAATTTAGAATACCACTATTGATTTATGTCTATATTTTTGTGATATGGTGTAGTTTAATTTTTGTTAACAAATTTAATATAACAATTTCAGTTAAAACATTACAATGTATTTGGATTAAAAATTAACTGAAAAAAAATCTGGATTAACTTTTCTCTTACCTACACAATCATCTTGTTTATTTTCTGCTTGACATCTTAAACAAGCATCTGAAAAAAATACAACATAATTTATTAAAACGTTGAGTTATATATGATTATCATTTCATTTCATAATGAATATTTTAAAAGTTAATGCATGCTCCACAAATCCTTCAATATTTATCTAACGTTGCCGATGTCCAAGAGAAATAAGCCAGCATCATAAATCAATGTCAATAATGGCATGTGTTGAATAAATTTTTAGTGTTTACAGAATGGTTTATTAAAAAATATTATATATACAAATGCCTTTATTAAAAATATTTAAATAAGAAAGTTATTCATTTCTATAGTGATCACATTACTATCATAAAGTACTGTTGGCATTCACTAGGAGTAAAAAAAAAGCTCCGTTTTAAAAGAATTTTATGTAACTTATAAAAAGTATGTTAAGAACCTCATTTAAATTGCATTGCACGATGACAAGGTTTAGTTTTAAGGGCTATGCATGTCACTTTTAAAGTACATATTTTTAAAATGATTATTACATATTTATAGATTAAAATTTTCACCACATTTTTAAGATAATTTTAAAACAAAACAATGCAGAGTAGCTCACTAAATTTACAAAAATAAACATATAAAAAAATCAACACAATTGAATAAAAAATTAACCTAGTCCATTTTATATTTAACTCACTTAAAGGAAATGTGAACAATATGTAAAACATATTTCTTAAAAAAATCTTTGAAAAATTTACTGCAAAATATATACAATTTAAATTAATATATGCATTATCTTTATATCTGTGGTAAAAAATAGGAACAGACAAATTAATGACGTAACATCTCTTTTTAGGAATTGCACTTGCTTGCAACACTTAAGGAAAAGTCAGAAAAATTGTTATTACAAGTCTAAAAATAAAGTTGCCCACAACTTACATCTTGTTTATAAAAAAACATCATACATGTTTGCTGCATCAAAATGATATGCAAATTACAGTTGCTCACAAAAAACTTTCCACGCCCCCACATATTATTCAACTCTATGAAATTTCAAATATTTGTCAATAAGAGAACAAGGATTTCAGAAACAATGTGAAAATTCTATGCATTTGTTTTAGTCAACTAAAAAATAAAAATAATATAAGCATATTTTTCGGTGAAATGTAAAATTTAAGAGAAACTGAGCTGTCATTGTTTGGGAAAGTAAAATACCGTCATCCATGCATTTTAAATAAACCTAAATATAATTTTTATCATTGAGAAAAAAAAAAATTTTTTTTTCATTTCTTACAGGGATTATATCATTTAAACATATTTAATGTGATTTTCAGAAACTATTCTTCTTAGATTACATTTTTCATTTTTTTCCAAAATATATTTTTAAAAAAGTATTGCAGAACTTAAAGCATTACGTATTTCCTCTTTTTCTTCAGAAAATGAGATAAGCAGAAAAAATATGCCAGAAAATAATAAGAAGAATTCAAATAGTAGTTACCGGTTTTTCATCTTTATCATAAATTTAACTGATCTTATCTTTTTCTACGTAATTATTATTGGAAAAAAAAAAAACATATGTGGGAGAAAAGAGCCCCTCCCTCTATTGCAGTTATGATAGCAATGCGAGTTGTATCCTATAATTTTGCAAATACAGATTATTTTAAATTTGCTCTTCTATTTTACATATTTCAACTCTTTGAAATCTGAATTATAAGTATCTGTTAATGAAAGATATTAAAGTGAAACCAGGATAAAAATTTTTTGCTCATCGTAGAATTATTTTATTTAAATATTATTCAGATTATAATTATAAAAATGACAACCTCATTGAACAAAATGACACTGATTTACCTGCATACAGAAATGAAAGACACAATAGATAAGCTGAATATTCCTTTTAATGCAACTGGATGTTTTTCTTTTAAAATTTCATTTTCTTGCTGGTAAAAAAAAAAAAATACATTTTATGGAACACACAGAAAATGAAAAAATTTCAGAGAAATACAAGACAAAAATTGGATGTTAAATTATCTAAAAAAAAAAAATCAGAACTTGGGAAAACTTATGAAAGTAGTTGATATAGACATTACAGAAATCCTGAAAAATAAATTAAAATCTGCTTCACACAAAAAGCAAATCTAACTACTAACCATTTTCAATTAAAAAAAGCAAAAAAGGGAATGCATGTTAAATAATTCTAATGCATTCTAATCTCCTAAGTAAATGTATTTAAGTATTTACAGTCCAGATTCAAAGAGTACAATGAAAATGAACACAATCAAATTTTAGCAATGAGTTTCAACAAATAGGATGCAGCTGATGAAAGATTTGGCAACATTTGATGAAAATATTGATGATTTAGCCAATAAAATTGAAAAGTTCATTCCTCAAATATTAAAAATATTTGAGGAATATATTATTCTTATAATTCTAATAAAAATTATATATAATTCTTAAAAAATCTGAAAGAAAATTTATCAAATGAAGCCCTTATTTTGATGAACTTCAGTGAAAATTAATCATTTACAATACAGGATGATCTTCAGGTGTATTATTGGGCATCTTAGATATATACTGTTCACCCTGTCATTATACACTGTAAGAATTCTGATGGAGAAAAGATAACTTCACCTCAATGTGTCATATCTAATGAACTCAAACACAATGTAAATGTCCATTAAAACCTAATAAATAATTGTGAGATTTCCAAAATAAAATTTTCCACACATCCTTAAAATACACTATTTTACTGATGACAATACTTGTACAATATAAAAACAAGCACAAATCAGAATGTGACGGAGTTAGTGGAACAGCTAAGAATTTAGCTAGAAAGGAGATCTCTATAGACCATTTGACAGAGATCTTAACTGCAGTTGCATTCAACAATTTTTGTGAAGTAAACATATCAAAAGTCAATTTTCATTTTATTGGTAAAGATGCAGTATAACCAGTTTGTACTGCTCTTCAAAAACAGATTTAAAGATGTTTCAATACTTTCTGGCACTTGAAATTTTTACAGTTTCAAATTCATAGAGCCAAAAGGCACTATTGAAGCAATGGACGAATGATATTTAGTTTGAAAAGCAGCCCTACACTACTTGTGACAACAGATGATTTACAACTTGGATGTTTATATTACAGGTAAATCTGATCACCTGTGGTATTTTGGACTGTTATCTGTTGTAAATAAAGATGTTTTTATAAAGTTTCTTCGCCTAATGGACCTTTTCCATTATGAATCTGGAAAAGTCATGAAGATTACTGCAATATGCCCATTGTTTCTGTACTTGCTATTGTTAATAGTAAACAGACAATATCTGAAAGAACTTACTATTTTTCAAAGGAATATATGAAGTCAATGCAAGAAGAAATGGTACATTCAGGAAATTATGTTGCACAAACACAAATAAGTTATATGTAAAGATGTTTAAAATGTATGTACCAAATTTATATTTAGTAATTTAATTTGTTATATACTTGTTGCCAGTTTCAATTTCTTTGTATAAAGTATCAGACTAAAATGATTGTAAATGACAATTTAAGCTTTTGAAGATAAATAAGCACTTAAAGATGTGATTAGTTAAATTTAAAGTAAAATAAAAACTGACAACTATTATTTGAATTCCAGTTATTATCTTCTGGTATATGGGCCTGAATGGCTGGCGCTCGGTGCCACAGGTTTCGGGTTAGAGTCCCGGCGGTGTCACGGATGTTTGTAGTGGTTCGGAATCCACTTTAAACTGTAGGTCCCGGTCTAATAGGATCATAGAGCATTGCGGGGGCATTATTACTTCAAGTCCGTGGCTTATCTTCAAGTTACACGCGTTCCCTGGGTAATTCAAAGTGAGTAACGTCTGTGCAGCGCTTGCCTTAAGGCATACAAGACAGCTGTCTACGTGTTTCCCAGCTGCATTAGAAAACAATCTTCTGGAATATCTTAACTAGATTTTATCCTTCGCTGGAAAAAAAGAAAAGAAAGAAATATGTAATGCTCTAATTCTGCAATATTGCTGAAATAATTATTTAGAAAGACAGTTTTAGATCTTGAGATAAATCAAATATATAATCTAGTAGCCACATTTTTTTTCAGAAAATCATGCTAAATTTATATAAATGTCATAAGAAATGTAAAACCATCAATTCTTTTCTTGGTAATGATAGATGCCGTCTTTAGGTTTATTTAAAATGCATTAATCTTAGGGTTATACCTTTCCCTCACATTGATAACTCAGTTTCTGTTAAGTTTAATATTTCACTAAAAAATAAGCTTCTATTATTTTGTTTATTTTTTAGTAGACTAAAAACAAATACATACATCAAATAGAATTTTCATACATACACAAAAGATTTTATATACATAGAGTTGTATAGAATTTTTACAAATTTTTCTGAAATATTTGCTCTTTCATTGACAAGCTTGTGAATTTTCAAAGAAATTGAACAATATTTGATGGGGTTTTTATTTATTTATTTTTGTGAACAAGTATAATATACAACTAGGCATAGAAAAAGTAAAAAAGATCAGTTTGAAAGCTTCTCTGGCTTTAAAATTGAAACTTGATTGTCTAAAGAGAAAATTTTTCATGTGGTTAGTTACTACAGTAAATAAATTTGGTTTCATTAAAATCTGAGAACATAAGTTTAAAATAAATACATATATTTTCAGTTAATTTTAGATAAAGAAATATCAAATTTTTCATTAAAGCATGTAATGCTAAATTTTAAAAAATGGCTTTTATATTATTTGTAGAAAGAATTGTGAGAAAGACCTATTATTATACCCTATACAGATATTTCTTAACAATATAGATATCTATTAATAAAACGTGACTTTAACTGCTGTAAATTAAAACTAGAATACATTACATATATACAAAATAAATACACATATAGATTAACTTGCACGACAGAATGACACTCAATATACTTGAGCAATTGACTTATATTAGAAATGCGACTTACCCATGACTTGCACTCTACATATAGCACACGTATCACATTCAACATCCCAACTCCACATTGCAGCAGCATTCCACTTTTTTAAACTAAACATTTTTTGTAGTTTTTGATCATTATTTTCATTTTCACGGTCGTTTATTTTCTCGTCGTCGTTCATAGATATTTTATCATTAATGTGAGGCATTTTCAAATCAAACCGCTAATGAAATAGTTGCATATGAGAATATATGTTTACCGCAAATAGCTTTTCAGTAGTCAAATTTAACACAGCATCGTCCATTTCATGTTAACAAAATTTTATCGATCGAAGATTATCGATCGTATTTACTACTGGGAGCATACAGAAAGGAGTAATCCCTTTGTTAAGAATTCTAGACCATGAGTCAGCTAGTGATTTATAGGGAGAGGAGGGAATTTTCCATGTAGGATTTAAGGAAGTGGTCGATTTTCTTACAGCCAATACTAATGGTGAACTGCGGTTTTTTTTTTTCTTCTTCTTATATTAATATAGTCTTCCAGTTATTTTACTTTTGTATTTTTAATATTGTACTGAATTTAAAAAGTTTTTAAATACACTATTTGTGTGGGTTTTTGCTTTAATTATTAAAATCTGGTAAAATAAAAAAAAAAAAAACCTTGCCATAAAAAAAATCTAGCTTTGGAAAGATGGAAGAATGTTTGATTAAAAATAAGACAAATCAATTGGATCCGAAATTAAAATAAGAAATGATTTATGTATTACAACGAATGAAGAAAAGAAAAAAAAGCTCTACAGGAGCAGAAATGGTGCTGTAGTGCATGCTAAATAATGAATTGCTCTATTTATTCCACTAATAAACGTCCCAATAATTCAGCAGATGAAATTCTCTTTGCTGAATCACCTAAAGAATTACCTGCTAAACCAATTTCCAATATTAATTCTACCTCGATTAATACTAAAAATAAATTTAATGGTTTTGAAATCTTTATCCCTAAAAATATCAATGACAATACTTTTCAAACTCCTTCTAAAAAAAATTACTTCCGCAAATGATAAGACAAATCTCGTACTTAAAATTTCTTCTAAAAAATTTGTACAATATTAATAATTGATTCAACAAATTATTGATTTCAAATTATAATTGAATCAAATATTATCAAATATCCTTTCTTTAATACTCCCACTAGTAAACAAGCTCAGAACTTCTTCGATCGATAATTTTTTGTTCACATGAAATTGACGATGCTGTGTTTAATTTATTGGCTACTTAAAAGCTATTTGCGGTAAACACATATTCTCATATGCAACTATTCCATTAGCGATTTGTTTGATTTGAAAATGTCTAACATTAATGATGAAATATCTATGAATGACGACGAGGAAATAACCGAGCGTGAATATGAAAATAATTATCAAAAACCAGAAAAAATGTTTAGTTTAAAAAAAGTGGAATGCTGTTGCAATGTGGAGTTGGGATGTTGAATGTGATACGTGTGCTATATGCAGAGTTCAAGTCATGGGTAAGTCAATTATTAATATTGTACAAAAGAAGAAATCAATTTTTGAATCAATTATTAATAATATTTGATTCAAATTTGATTATATCGATTTAATTATAATTTGATAATATTTGAGTTTAATAATGTTATTAAACTCTGGAGATCATATTAATTACTTTCCTAAATTTAATGAAGAAAGAGGCCATGAACTAGTTAAGGAAAAAAAAAATCTTCTAAACTTTTAAAATATTATCAGCAAAGTTGGCCATTGATTAAAAGGTATTTTAAAAAAGATTACGGATAACCATTACCGAAAAGGGAAATAGAAATCGCGTTTCTCGAACAAAGATTCACACCAGAACATATTAATCAACTAACTAGTGGTAAAATTAAGAACCAATTCACCATCTGCATTAACTATGACAATAATGGACTCATTGCCTGTAGGAGGACATTATCCAGTTTTCAAATCTAACAATCCTCTAATAATTTAAAGCCTATCTATGCCACCAATAATAATTCTTTTTATTCTAGGCCGGCACTCGAAATTTTACTTAAACCGAAGTCACTAACAATGATAAGCCATAACTAGCTTCTCTCCCTCAACTTAATCTGATTCGATTTCATAGAGGCCATTCAAAAGAAATTTGGAAAGAACATTGACAATATTGCATGGAGTTATAAAAAAAATATTTTTTATTTATTAAATACTTGTCTTTTTTTTAATTCAGAGGTTGTTAATTCAATCTTTTTTAATTCAATATTTTGATCTTTAAATATTAAGTTTTTGCAGCAATAATAAAATGTTTGTTAGTTAATCATTTATATATTTCAAGGCCTATATTAATTAATTTTATACTAACAAGGCATGTGCTATTCTATTCCTTTTTATTCTATTATTCTGAATATTGTAGCAAAAGTTTAATTTAGAAAAAAATAAGTACGTTTAGTTCAGGAAAAAAATATTTGGTAGGAGCAATTGATAAGAATCCCGTTTTGGATTTTCAACTGAGCGGATATGCGTTTCACCTTTCCTTCAAACCGATTTGTTTACTAGCATTTCTCCTCTTTGGTATGTGATTTTTTTCCTCTTATCCTGGCTTAATATCTTTATTCCTTTTCTCCATTCTTTTCTTATTTGGTTTTATTTTATTATCATGTTGCATAAAATGCATATTAGTCTTTTATTTAAGTATTAAATCCTTTTTTTTTTTCTTACCTGTATTTTTACTTATATTTTTTTTCTGGTCTTTGTATATTACTGTGCAGTATGGCTGTTGTCGAAGGAGATTCGCTCTCCTCCAACAGTACAATCATGTCTCTCTCCCCTGCTGACCAGGGAAGTGAGACATGATTGTACTGTTAGTATAGAATAATTTAAAACCTAGTATACTTAGTATTACTGAATCACCAGTTCTGATAGTATGATTCATATGATTGACATTAATACCAACCGGACAACTTTAATTTTGTTCAGGAAATAGATCAACTTCATACTAGTATCAACAATTTTTCAATATGCTTTGAATGCGAAAATCTCAATGATCATCTCAACAATGTTGAAAACTGCTTATAAATCGAACAGCAGATTCCAAGCTTAGACCTTTTTCTACAACTTCAACTTTCCAGTATCACCAACAAAAGCCTACGGATGCAAATGAGTCTCATCTTGGTAAAACTCAACGACTCCAACAACCCCGCAACTACTCCTGCTAAAAAAGAAAAAACTTAAGGTCACACAAAAGCAGTGAACAAATTTAGCCAAACGGCCTAATACTAATGATTCTACTGTCACCAGGTTATCTTCTAAATTTGCTTACCTTAATTCCGATGAAAATCATGATCCTAATGATGCAGAAAACAACACACCTCCTGCTAAAATTGAAGAAATTTCTAGGAAAGGTTGATAAATTACATCTGGACGAAAACAGTATGGACACTACTCTCGCTAATGACCAAAATATTAATTCTTTTTTGCCCTGCACCCCAAACTACTTCTAAATATGTTCTTCCAATAATAATTGACACTATTCAAAATTCTAATAAAATTCTTGGGAACTTCAACCAGATTATGAATTCAAAAATTGAAGGACGCCTTTCTGGAGGCAAATTAAAAGTATTTCTAACCCCACCAGAGGATTGCAGATCCATGCGCAAGCAAATTGACCACCTGGAACTTAAAAGTCATACATTTGAACTGCCTGAAGAAAAACAACTTAAAGTTGTAATTCGCAGACGGCCTACAGATCTCCCAACTGATGGCATATCTTGCAGGAACTCTAAATTCTCAACTTTCATCCTGAATTTATCACCCCATTTCGTAATCGTGCTGGCCCCGGCAATCTATCTCTATACCTAGTTGTCCTTCCCAAAAATGAACAAAACAATAGAATTTTCGACTTGTCCACCTTATATTACTTTAAGGCCAAAGCTGAACCACTGAGAAGAAAATCAGGACCCAGCCGATGTTATAAATGTCAAGAATTTCATCATCATAGCAAATTCTGTACAAGAGACTCTCGATGCTTCAAATGCGCTGGACCTCTTGCCACCAAAGAATGCACCAAAAAGCCAGATGAAATTCCCAAATGAGACCTTTGCTCATTTACAATACAAGATACAGTAGCATCCTTTCTAGCTGATCATCAAAATTATCAAAACAATATTTTTTCTCCATTTGATATAATTAAGTTAATCAAGAATCTCAACATTTGGAAATCTTCTGGACTTGATAACATTCTAAATAAAGCCTTACTGTGTCTCCCCCTTAATGCCATTACTAATCTTGCAAAATCTACAACAGCTGTAGCAAAATAGCTATAGCAAATTTCCTCAAAATTATCTGGAAAAAAGCAAATATCATCATGCTTCCTAAACCTGGCCAAGATAGCAAATTTCCTCAAAATTATCGGCCAATCAGTCTCCTTAGTTGTGTTGGAAACTCTTATTGAAACATATTACTTCTTTCTGCTACAAAAATTCTATAATTTCAGTAGAACAATTTGGATTTTTCAACATTACTGAACTTGTCATCAACTTCCATGCGTCACCAATTTTATCACTGAAGGATTTAACCAAAAATTTTTCACAGGAGGCGTCTTCTTAGATGACAAAAAGCTTTCGATCGATTGTGGCACAATGGTCTGATCTACAAAATTTCAATTTCCGTTTCCAACTTGGATCACTCTTATCATTACCAATTATCTTAAAAATAGAACTTTTCAAGTTCGACTTCAAAATGAATTCTCCACAGTTGGTCTTATTAGAGCTGATGCACCTCAAGAAAGCGTGCTCAGTCCTATTCTCTACAATATCTTTACCCACAACTTTCCTCAATGCACTAAAAACTAATATTTCCACTTGCTATTTGCTGACGGTTCTGCTGCTCTTGCCCAAGGTACTTCTATTGTCTATGCCATTAAAACTCTTCAAAGTTTTCTGAATACTCTAGAGGATTGGCTAACTAAATGGCGCATAGCAATTAATGTCACTAAATCTCAAACCATCATTTTCCGTAAAGGACACGCCAGATAACCATATATTAATCTCTCTCCCTTTTTGATCAACAAATTGAATGGACAATTAATATTAAATATCTCGGCATAATCATAGACAATAAACTTAGGTTTCGACCTCATATTAAAAAAAACAAAGAAAAACGTTGGAAAAAATTTTATCTCACTCTGCCACTCATCAATAAATATTCTAAATTAACTTTGACAAACAAAATTCTTCTCTACAAAATTCTTAGGCCTATCCTTACTTGCGCTGAACCCAATCTGGGTTCTCGCTGCAAAATCTAACAAAACATCTGTTCAAATTATTCAAAACAAACTTTTTTTCGTATCATCACTGGTTCACCCTTGATTTGTTCGCAACTCTACAATCCATCTAGATTTAAAAATTACTTCTATTGACAACTATATTACAAAATTTTCTAGAAATTTCTTCAATACTATTGCTACCCACGAAAACCCTCTCATCAAGGTACAAACTATTGTACATTTCAAAGGAAAATAGAAGTATCCTTACTCTACTTCTAAGTCGAATCGAAGCCTCAAACCACCATAATTTCCTGTTTGCTTATTTTTTTAATTGTGTTCAATAACTTCCAGTCTTCCTTCTACTATTAATTCTCATTCATTTCCAATTTTTATTCCAATTGCTTATTTTCTTTCCCTTTTTTTTCCCCATCGTTTTTCAGATATTTTACGTCAACGGCTACTATTTTCCGCTCTCTAAGATTTATTACCTAAACTAACTGGCAGTAACAGTTCGATCTTCTCCAACATACTTTTCTCCTGTTTGACCTTGGCTCCTAAACGAGCTTTTTGATCACTATACACTACTGGCCATTAAAATTGCTACAACAGGAAGAAATGCAGATAACAAAATGATATTTATTGCGCAAATATATTATACTGGAAATAACAAGTGATTAAATTTTCAAGAAATTTGTGTGTATAGATCCTGAGAAATCAGTACCCAGAACAACCACCTCTGGCAGTAATAACAGCACTTATACGCCTGGGTATTGAGTCAAACAAAGATTGTATGGCATGTACAGGTACAAATGGCCATGCAGCTTTAACACGATGCCACAGTTCATCAACCTTAGTGACTGGCGTATGGTGAAGAACCAATCACTCAGCAACCATGAACCAGATATTTTCTATTGGCGAGAGATCTGGTGAGCGTGCAGGCCAGGGCAACAACTGAACATTTTCCAATACCGGCAACATGCGGTCGTGCATTATCTTGTTGAAACGTAAGGTTTCACAGAGCTCAAATAAAGGGTACAGCCACTGGTCTTAACACACAAGAAATGTAACGCACTGCACAAAGTGCCGTCAATGCGAACAAGAGGCGACCGAAACGTATCCAATAGCACCCCGTACCATCATGCCAGCTGATAAGCCAGTAGGACGATGTTGAATGCACGCTGCCAATATGCGTTCACCACGATGTCGCCAAACACGAATGCGACCATCTTGATGCTGTGACCAGAACCTGGATTCATCTGAAAAAATGACGTCTCACCATTCGTGCGCCAAGGTTCGTCATTGATCACACCATTGAAGACGCTCCTGTCTGTAATGCAGCATCAAGGGTAGCCGCAGTCAGGGTCTCCGAGTTGAGAGTCCATGCTACTACAAACGTCGTCAAACTGTTCGTGCAGACACTCGTTTTCTTGCAAACGACCCTAATTCTTAACTCAAGTCTCGTGTCGTGGTTGCACGATCCATTAAGGCTATCAGGGTAACATGCCTGTCTTCTCGGCTACTAGTGATAAGGGGCCCTTGAGATCCAGCACGACGTTCCGTATTACCGTCCTGAACCCATCGATCCCATATTCTGTTAACAGTTACTAGATCTCGACTGACGCAAGCAGCAATATTGTGATACGATAAACCTCAATCCCGGTACGCTACAATTCGACCTTTATCAAAATCAGTAAGGTGCTGGCACGCATTTCTGCTTCATACACGAGGCATCACAACAAATTTTCACCAGGCAACAACGTTCAAATGCAATTTGTGTATGAGAAACTGGCTGAACAATTTCCTCATTTAAACGCATTGTATTTGTCGCTACCGCCGCCTGCATTGGCTGAATGCACTGAAAAGCTAATCATTTGCATTACAAAATGGCTGATATGGAAAATTTGGCTCTGATTTCAAATTTCCATAGTTTTTTGGGTTTTTTTGTAAATGGTATGGGGTGTTTTTTTTTTTTTTTTTTTTTTTTTAACACGAAATTAAGAAGTTGATACTGTTTAGGTTTATTTAATTTTTTAAATAATTAAATAAACTAACAATTTTCTACTGCATTTTGATTGAGAATCATTTCTTTTTAATGTCCAACAGTAGTTTGCAATCATATTTCCCTTTTCCTTGATAAGGTTTTTCCATTGTTGAAATATTTTGGCGGAATCGTTCGCCGTGTTCGTCACTCACAGCACCGAGATTTTCAGGAAGGAAGTCAACGTGTAAATCTAGAAAATGTACTTTTAGGCACATGTTACATCCATAGTTTTATAATTTTGAAAAAGTTCTGAAACTAGTTCTCCGTAGTTCTCAGCTTTTTTATTGCAAAAAGAAATTCCGTTACGACATTTTTAAAAGACTTTCATGCATATTTTTCAACCCTATTCAAACTTTTCTCAAAATCATGGACCTTCATAAGCTCTCTTTATTTGTGAGCCTACAAATATACTCTCTTTTATTTTGAGATGGAAAATTAATAATTTTATTTTAGTCTCACTGATTCTAGGGAATTTGCTATTTAGGTACAGGAAACGTGGAACTCTTTTATGCATTGCCTTAACAAAATATTTCATTAATTCGATGGTGATGAACCAAAAGGAAGTGCCTGCTGTGCCCTTGCTTGAGGGTAAATTGGTCAGTTTTAGAGTGTTCTTATTGTACAATTGTAACTACATCAACATCTAATTGTTAATTACATCCTTTTATTTTCATTGTCCATTTACAGTAAATTAATATATATTTGAAGTGTGATATAAAAATAACCCCAACCAGAGTGATTTTTAACCATACCTCTATACAGGAAAATGACGATTTGTTGTGTTTCTTCCATTCCTTTGAGAACTAGTCCAACCTTAAGAAAGTAGCAATTGATGATTGTTTCACCAGAAAAATGGCCACAGAGTACATTTGTTTATGCTTGTATATGAATAGATATTTTCATCTTAAATGAATTCTTTTGTTTTGAGACATTAGCATACTTTGTGCATAGCCAGAATGATTGATTTTTCTAACAAAGATGTGTATTACTATTAATGACATGATAGACCACTTCAACTGTATTATATAACTATTCTAGTTTAAAATGTAAAAGTTTGAAAAGAGTTTAGGAAAAGTTACAGAAAATGTGGATTTTTCTGCAACTTGAATCTACTCTTCTAGTTCTTAACCATTCAAATAAAAACATACTTTATTTCTTCATAGAAAGTATATAGCTTGGAAAACAGCTGTAGGAGTTTTTGCAGATCAAGATATGTAATTAAACAGCTGCTGAATGTTGACACTTTTATGAATGTGTAGAATTTTTCAGTATATCCTGACAGCAGATTGGGCAGAACTGCAATTCTACAGATGTTATTGCTTGGCCTCAAGTTAGATATTTTATTACCTTCTACTATTGTAGCTTCCTTAACCCCTAATTATGTAATGTCCTCCTTTTATTTTCTTAGTCCATTTACTAAAAATGGACTTAAGCAGTGTCCTTTTAAAACTTAAAACACTTTTTACAAACTTTTGGGTGCTGAGTTGTCTTGTGGTAAAATAATTTCACAAAGGCAGAGGAATTTGTAGAAAGCCTGTGGTTTGGAATGAGCAGAGAGTGATTTAAAAAATTAGCTTATAGTATATGAAATTCTGCATGAATGCCTTCTAGTAGAGAGATTATTTTTTATTTAATTTTCTACTCCATTATTTCTGTAAAATCTTTAAAGTTTTGTTTTGTAAGAATTTTATTTCTGACAGAACAAGAAATGTGAACTTTTAATTACAAAAAAAAATCCTGTACAATTCATAAAGATTTAGAGAAATACACTGTAAAAACTAGTTATGATCAATTCTTTTAATAAATGAATAATAAAAATATATTTAATGAGCATCAAAACCACGAATCAAGGTCAGGATAATATGTGTGAATCATAAATTCCTTAAAAGTTGTTTACACTATATAAGGAATTTACAATAACTAGCATAAGCAGTAATGATTGTTTCTTTTTCACTTCAGTAACTTATATACTTATAAGTTACAGAAATTTTATTATAGTTTATTTTCCTTTCTTTTTTTTAGTTATTTTTCATTATATATTGCAGTTAAGTTAGAAATATCTAATATTTCTCATTTTGTTAGTTTTATTTCTATAAAATTCGGAATTTTCCCCATTTCCTTCGGATTTCAATTTTGCTGCCAAGAGTTTATTATGGTATTAATAAAGCACACTTATAATTTAATTTATAGTTTGATTTAAAATATTTTTAATTTGGTGTAATAAAAATATTATTGGTACTTTAATGTTAGTGGTATGTCAAATTAAATATGCAAGTATACCAAGGATTAAAGCTGAATCACGCAAATATCTCTAGAAGTGTATTGAAAATACTTTTTTCCCTTTCAATTTTCATATGTTATAAAAGACTTATGGATATGTCTTGGGAATATCTGCTTTCATCTAAGAATTTCAAGTAGTATGTACTTAGTTTTGCATTAGTATTTTTTTCTAATAAAAGTTGCTTTTGACTTTCATTTACTTTCCTTCTGACTCTTTAGAAGTTCGTATAATTTCTCGTGATGTAGGTTGTAGAGTGTACGTTTAAAAATATTTAATAAATCATTTCTTGATCTCATTAATTCAGGAAATTAATGACATAAAAATTCTTTGAGTACTGTATGCATACTGTATAAAAATTATACAATTTTCAGTTTTTAAATGAATGCATTACAAACCACATTATTATAAAATTTGCATGAAGTGATTTCTGCCTCATACATTGTAGAAACACAATTGAAAACAAATTCTTCCTGAACTTTCAGCTTTTAGTATTGAGTCAAATCCAGATTTGAAACAATGCCATGTGTTTATTTGTTGCAATATGAAAAGGAAAAACAATCCTCCTGTTATCTCCCCTGTGAATAACGTTAAATTGTAGGTGCCGGTCTATTTAGCCCTCGTGTGCACAAAATGACAGTAGAGCGACAAACCAAACCAAACCTACTGTGAATGAGTGAGTGGCCATCATTCAACTGGTGTAATAAACCCATTGATGAGGGAAACTGGACCCTAGGATGGTTTTGTTTGGTTTGGTTTGTCGCTCTACGGTCATCTTGTGTACACGAGGGCTAAACAGACCGGGACCTACAGTTTAACGTGGATTCTGAACCACTAACAAACATCCATGTCACCGCCAGGATTCGAACCTGAAGCCTGGGATACCAAAGGCCGAGAGCTAGCCACTCGGCCGCCATTCCGCTAGAGGAATAATATTGCATTTATCTTGATTCTTGATAAGCAAAACATGATCTCGGTTTCCATACAAATTGCAACATTTCGGTTTTCTGTGCTTCACTCGAACTTTCTAATTCTAGTCTAGACGCAGCTTTATAGATTTTCTTTTGTTCTAATGCAGCTGGCAAACACTTAGACAGCTTGGCCTTGGATGCCTTAAGGCAAGCGCTGCACATACGTTACTCACTTTGCATTACCCAGGGGGCGCGTGTAACTTGAAGATAAGCCACGGACGCGGAGTAACAACGCCCCCGCAACGCTCTGCGATCCTATTAGGACCGGGACCTACGGTTTAAAGTGGATTCCGAACCACTACAAACATACATGGCACCGCCGGGACTCAAACGCGAAACCTGTGGGGCCGAGCGCCAGAGCTCTAGCCACTCAGTCATTCCGGCCCGCAGCTTTATAGATAGATTTGGAAAAAATTGTCATCCTTTGATTCAATTTATATATTTTATTATATTTGATGACATGTGTTACAGATTTCAAACAGTGAGAAGACTCGGTGCAAATTGTGACAGTGTTTTATATCAACAGTTTGGAAGCTGGAAATTTTCGAATTTTCCTTCTATATGAGTTAGTTATGGGCCAGTTATTGTCAAAAATCTTTCTGGATGCATTATTCAACACTCTTTTATACATGGTAATTTTGTTGTCAGTATAAACTGTCAACATATTGATTTTTTGGCACAAATAAAACAAGTATCCTATGTTGGGAGAATGTGAATCTCGTTAATGCAAAAACATTATATAACATATACACCTGATATAACATATGAAAACGAAGAACTATGTAAAAATTAAGATTTTGTAATTGATTCAGAAATATATTGATTATTTTTTTTTTTTAAGGTAATGAGTTATCTCATTTGAAATAATTTTAAAATTGGAAATATATTTCTGTGATTAATGTTTGACTGAATACCTACTGGAAATAGATGACACCTTATGTGCAGTTATATTTATGGTTTGAAAGATGTTAATGAATCCTTTTTTTCATTCTTTTTTTTTGTTGTTGAGTAAATTTTTTTAAAATTTGAATATAATAATTTATTATTGATTAACGCTTTTCTTGAGAATTTGAATACAAGATGTGTATTTTTATAATTCCCGTGAAAAGTATTTCTTACAAAATTGTGTAATATGTTATAAAATATGTTATGAAATATATATAAAATATTTAATCCAAATTATAATATTTATATACATCAATACTGATCACATGATTAAAAGAATTCTATAATGTATAAAGCACTACATCTTTCAAGAAAATTGTGGTGAATCGTCAGATTTAAGAAGGCATTGAACACCAAAAATAGTAAAATTATTTTTTGTAAGTTAAAAATTTCCCAAGTTCCCCTCTACACTTGAAGGGTAAAAAGGAAACTAGAAACAATCTTTGTACGGAAATGAAGGTTCTTGAGTTGCCAAGGTTTAAGAAATAAATAAATTCCAGTCACCTTTCCTTTTTCATGCTTCATTAGATGGCGGCTCGATCTGTAAGTTAATGTAATGTGAAGAAGTAAATGTTAAATGCATTTTCTTTATGTTTATTAGATCTAATGTTCAACTGAATAATTGTTTATTACTGTTGTTTAGTTGATTTAATTTAAGATATGTTTATATTATAACAGCAGCTCGATCTGTAAGTTAATGTAATGTGAAGAAGTAGATGTTAAATACATTTTCTTTATGTTTATTAGATTCAATGTACAACTGAATGATTGTTTATTACTGTTGTTTAGTTGATTTAATTTAAGATATGTTTATATTATAACAACGTCATACCGATTCTGATGAATCGGCTGTTGAAGAAGGGAGTTTGGAAGTCTTTGATTTTCCAAAGCGTAAAAGATGAATTCATAATCTCCATTTGTACAAACATGTTTAGAGCTCTTCTGAGACTTCAGAGTGAAGGATGGGTAAGTACCACCTCTGATCCATGGAAACCTGCCTGGCAAGTTTCTTGTTCCTGTATACCAGGGGTCTCCAAACTTTCCAGCCTTAGGGCCATACTCTTTACTCCAGTAAGTACCAAGGGCCAAAACCGTTTTAATTTTTTTGTCATTATCTATATTCTAGACTAGTCGCCGAGTACGCGCTCTGAACGAGCATACCCTTGCTGAATTTGCTGGTTCAATTACTACAATGACTATTGTGTGTATCAATACGACCATGACACTTGACCTAGTGGGGTTCATTTCAATTATTTGTTAGTTGTTATGCTTAAGTTAAATTTTTTTGCGTATTATGCTTGTCATTAAGCTTTACCTAGCAAATAAATAAAACCGAATTATTATCATTCTGTGTTTTTTTTAACCAACTTATTACAGCAACAATAAGCTATTCGCTGTCGCGGGCCGGATTGATGACACTGGCGGGCCGTAGTTTGGAGACCCCTGCTATAGACTATAGTGTATGTATGTTCTCTTATGATATTATCTATGTTATGTTCTCTTATACTCTTATATACTCTTATGTTCTCTTATGTATGTTAATAAATAGTCATTTTTTAAAACTTTATGTAACGAGTAGACAAAAATTGGTAAGATTCTTTTCTCGCCTGACTAATAATGCGTATGAATCAAAAGCGCAAGTGATCCAACAGCGAAGAGCCAAAAATTTTGATTTTCTTATTTGAAAATTTTATAGAATGCATTTAAGTGTGTTGACGAGCATTTTCCTTGCTGAACGCCATCAACAATAAAGTGCTCTTTCGCTTGACATTTTGATTTCTGAAGTAACATCACTTTGTTATAGACGGGGCAAACATTTAAACGGGATAAAACAAAATCACATGAAATATACAATGCCATTACCGATCATACAATATTAGAAGCTTTACGATTCCCATTACAGAACAAAGAAAATATCATGACTGAGTCAAACCTTGATATTAATGCATTTCAATATAACTTCTGTAACAAACATCTTAAACTGATTGGCCTTGTCAAATAGATTTCTTCTAAAACTTCTACAATCAAAATCATAGATACTGATTTGAGTGACGTATATTCCAGCTATGAAGATCTGAAAACAAAAATCAAATCCCCACCACTACCGCGAGAACGTCAAATGAACCTCCAAAACAATAGTTTACATGCGTAAAGCGAACAAATTTCATGCGAAACAAAGGAAAATGTTAGCCTTGTATAAAGTTGTCGTTGTTGTGACTAATCCTCAATGTCCTGCAGTGCGGGACGGACATCCCATGAGTGATCTACTCATGGATGGAGAGAAAAGGGGTAGCTTCTGTTGGGATGGAGCACCCGTAGGTAGAAGTCTGACTTTTGCTCTGTGACGCTCTTACAGTCATATGAGACCGGGGACCTACGGCTTAAAGTGGATTCCGAACCACTACAAACATCCATGGCACCGCCGGGACTCGAACCCGAAACCTGTGGTACCGAGCGCCAGAGCGCTAGCCACTCGACCATCCAGGCCTTTGTATAAAGTAAAAGAAGTTGGTTTGACTTGACTTTACATACAGCTCTTGCCGTTTCTCAAATTTCCAGTGTAGGAAGTGTTCTTTCGTTGCTCATGTTTTAGTAAGTTGTGGTTTTACAAATTTTGCATGTATGACTTGAAAACTGATTCAGCTGAACTTCAGCAAAAAAAGGACTGATGAAATTTGCAGTCTTATGTGGATGAAAATTCAACAGATGAGCTCCATTGTGAAAGATTACATGTCTCCAATGACGCATCTGGCCAGTATCAGAATAAAACTCATGTTCATTTTCAGCTTGCTTTAGCTTCGCTTTTAGAAACACTAGTACATCTTTGTTCTTGCTATGTGACAATAACTTTGGGGATACAAAAATAAATATAAGGAGAAAGGATAAAACATACCTACCAGCGGAATAGGATGTGATAATCAGAATATAAAAAAAAACCATTTTCCCTGTGACAAGTGTTTGAAGCAAAACATAATAGAAAAATGGTGATCTAAATATTTACAAAATCATTGAAATCATTTTATAAAAACAGACCTCTTCCGTTTCGAAGTACTGACATCTGCAGTAGTCTTCTTCATCGATAGGTTATATAACTGCTTGAGAGTTTATTGGCAGCTTTATTTAAAAATTTTCCTAGAATATATTTTTATTCTCTGCTGTAAAATCAAGACTGTTATGACACTCCTAGTGGATCAAGATTACATTATCAACTGTCCATCAAAGAAAAAAAAAAAAAGGATCTTCTGCCATACATTCCAAACGATAAGAAACTATTTTGCGGCGCCATGGTGACTTGACCTACAATCTCTCTTCACGAAGAAAATGAGTTAGTGGATGAGTGACTGTTCATACTGTTTTAAAAGAAAATTGTTTTTATTATAAAAATATATCTTCTTTTTTTAGAAGTTATTTATTGATGCCAAACCCAGCAGAAACTTGATATTTATACATGTTAAAATGCTACTCTATACGTTAACAGAGTTTTCCAGTATCAGTAAACATGCAGTTGTTGTTGAATGAAAACTCTACCTTGCATATATATATATATATATATATATATATATATATATATATATATATATATATATATATATATATATATATATATATATATATATATATATATTCTTTTTTTTTTTTCTTTTTTTTTTCGTTTTCAAAAAAACTTGATTTCTGACTTATTTCCTTCTTGAGCTTAACTGTCCAATTCTTTTATATGATTTTATTTAGATTACTTATGACAATATCTGATGATATAATGCTACTTAGGTTATAACAATTTAAAGCATATTTTTTTATTTTCATTATTTTCATGACGAATGTCAAAAACAGGTTAAAACTTACTTTCGGTCGATATCACTCTCCACGATTTAAGAATCGTCGCAGAAAATAAAATGCAATCTACTGAGGTTATAGCTTTTAACTTCTTTATTACAGGAAAATGAGAGTAAGCAATAGAATAATGTGCTATTTTAGATAATATGAACAATAGTTTAATTATTACATCACTTGGAACAATTGAAATAGTCTACATGTTACAAAATATGTCTAATTCAAACTGGGTCTATGCGTTCTTTTTTAATATTTCTTCAACTGTTTATTTTACAATAGAATGCATAGAAAACAAACATAAAGCCTTGAATCTTGAAATTTCTATCAACAGTAAGCTGTTCAAGAATCTCTGTAAAAGAAAAATGTCGAAGTTAGAGGAAGGGTTATTTATAGAATTTTTTAAATAGGACTTAAAAGAAATATTAATCACATGATAATCATTATTAATATAGGAAGAGCAAGTGCAGATGCTTACTACTTTGCAGGGAAAAACAACAACACATTTCTGAACTATGAAAGCTACAAGTAATAAAACCGAAACTGAAATGAAATGTACAGTATGCTGGTATATACAAATAAGTAGCATTTCAATGGGCAAAGAAGAGTAACACGACCTGTAGCTTATATAAAAGGAACATTGTAAAAGCTGATTTTCCAAATGCAAATCGCATTTGCATGTTGGTTGACTGAGTAAAGGTACCAGCATTTGTCGGAATTTCATGGGGGCCTATTAAATTTGCGGTTTATTATTCCACGCTATTGCTGCTCACGACGATCAAGATTCCATGACTATCAGAAAAATAGGAAATAAATGGTTGCAGAAAAACCTTCCATGAGGTATATCAGCGGATCCTACTTACTAACCTATTATATTACTATGACTAAACAGTTCCACAGCTCTAAATTGTTTGCGCGTAATCTTATGTAATGCATATTATTACATTTCACTCATTAGTTGTGGATGATGAGTTCCTTACGTGAAATGAAAAAGTTTTTTCTCATATCTTTTCAAAGACTCCATTTATTTTGTACAGTTTAAAAATGTTTTTAATTTTGTTATTGAACAATCCCATTGATATATATTTATATGGATTTAATACTAGTTATTATAACACATACAATTACGATACAAGAAGGAACTTGCACAATTTAGTTCTACGTCTTACGAGGACAAGACACATTGCGATGGTACGCATGGAATAAAAATGGTTTATAGATTTGACTGCGGTTAGAGTATCAGGTCTTATTATGCTTGCAAAGTACAGCAAAGCTCTGATAGCCTATCTGAATTAGATGTTGTTTGGAATCAGTTCCTCTTCTCTTCCATTTTTGCGATAATTTGTCTCCTGTGTGTAGATATAGCTTGTCCGTTTATAAAATCGAATTTCTTCATAATTTGTTCGATTTTTTTTTCCTTTTGTTTTTCTAGACCTAAATAGCGTTTCGCTTCTTTAAGATTTTTTATGTCGTATTTTTTTCTTTACTTTTAAAATGAGATTTAATGTATCTTTTCGTTCTTGTACGGTATTACAATAACGTCGATTTGAAAAAATGATACACAATGTGTTTCTCTTCATGAAGACACAAGGATCTGCTTGACTTTGTTTGAAATCGTTTTTGAAGTGACTTTCAGCAATTTTTTCATTCCGTGCTCTTGTTTGAAACCGTAAATAGTTTTCATTGCCTTGTAAACTTTGTCCTTTTCTCCGGGGTTTACATATCCTTCTAGTTGATCTATGTATATCTCTCCAGGATTCCATAAAAGAATGCTGCTTTTATATCAGTATGGCGTATGCTCCTTTAATTGTGTATTGCACTCGTGTAGAATGTTTTGTTCGAAGGGTGCTTTATAACTAGAGCAAATGTTTCGTCATAATCTGTCCCAAATCTATAGCTTAAACCTTTTGCTACAAGTCGGTAGTTTTTTGGTGGTAGTAAGTAGATAGGTACTGTCGGTAGTAGTTTCATAGCAACTGATCTTGTCTGTCTCCCTCTTTTTGCTTTGAAGGTTCATTTACATTAAGGCTTTTCTATCATTTATAAGTTGTACAAGAACCTCAGTCTAGATCACTTTCTTTTTAGATTCTTCATTTTGGCTTCTGCCCCCTCCTCTTTATTCGTTCTTTATTGCCAGGATCTCTCTACTGTCTTTTGGTTTATAGCTATCAGGAAATTTCGCAGGGTAGCAAAGGTACTTGTTATTTTGCCAATCTGCTGAATCTTTTGATTACATTCAGTTGATCTTCGAATTCAAACTTCATTATTTCTTCACTTTCTTCTTTTACTGTGTTTCTATCTTCCCACTATATGTCTTGATATTTGTAAGTAGTTAAAGTAATAGTAACCATAATTTATTTATGTTCGAGTTTTTTTCCAGTTATTTCTATCTTGTCATCAGAAAGCAAGATTTTGTAAACTTTTCTTTTGCTGTCGTATGTTATGAATACGCATTCTGTTGCAGTATTACACAGTTTTCTTCTTTCCCTTTTATGGATGTTTGTAAAGGATTTAGATCCAAATATTTTTTGATGAGAGAGATCTGGTTTTCTGTCGTTCCATTATTTCTGTGGTGTCTTCTTATGAGCTTTAGTGAAAATTCTATTCAGAAAATTTCCGCAGCCTTTGTCCAATATCTTTTTTTTGTAAACTTGAAATGACTAGAAGGTATTTTGCCATTTCTATAAGCGTTTTATTTTTCTTAGATAATACCATTTTGAGTTGAACATTATGGAACTGTAAATTCGTATTGAATACCGAGGAGCTCAAAATAGCTAGAAAGTTCTTTGTTAAAATATTCACCTGCGTTGTCGCTTCTAAGCGATAAGACCGTGTATATTGTGTATCTATCATCTATTAAAATTACGAAGTGCAAATTTCCACTAACGAAGGAGTTTGTTTGATGCTCAAAATGTATGTGTGCAGGGGTTCTGACGCTTTGAATTTAGATTCCTTAGAATAAAAGAATGTCTTTCTAATCACATTTTACGCAATATGTGCACGTAGTATCATGTTTGCAATTATTTAATTGATTCCTTCAGCTAAATTTAAATTCACAAGTTTTTATAGCATTGTTAATTTTGTGACTGAACATTTACTATAGCATTAGCTAGTGTTTATACAGTGTGCCAAATTTGAATACAATTTTTATTCGTGAATAATTAAGCTATATGCTTCAATTGTTTACTATTTGTTTGTACCGGTTGTAACTGGTATAGGTCATTCATGACATAGTATTCCAAAAAAACTATATCAACTCTTGAGATCATACATTTTCAACTATTTTCTTTACCGAGATCAAATGAATCTATAATCATCAACGTTTTGCTCGACAGCCCATTGTGAACATTGACCCTCTTCTGAAGTCCTTCCTATGCTCCCTCTTTTCCAGAAATAGTTTTCCAATATATTGCCTTGATTACGGCAAGAACTTTATTCAGACAATACTTCCACCTCTTTTAGGCCTACCACTTGATCTTCCGCAAGTTGCATTAAAGACCTCTCAATGCTGTTCGTTCTGCACTTACTCTCAGTAGATGTCCTACCTATTTATTCTATTTAATTTCGCGGATTTAATAATATCCTCATCATTATAGATTTTATATATTTCCATCGGTTTGATCAGCATCGGCAGAGCTTTTCTCTGATAAAGATTATATATATTTCAAAAACAAAATCTCATGCTCCTTAATCGCTTTCCAGTTGAATTCCATTAAAAATGTCAGTATTAAAATTTTTCGATTTCGCAACAGGGAGTAGTTTTACAGGGTAGAATTGTTAGCCCTACGTCCAACCCTCAACCTGGAGGGAAAATCCTGATGAAATCCCCAGGGCAGGGTGACCGGCTGTAACCCTGACACTAGATACCTCTGTTAGTCACCTCTTACGAAATGCATGGACTACAGTGGGACTATTCTTTCATTCTCTGTCACCACATGGGTAATCTCTAAATCAGGAGCATAAAATGCTTGAGATAATGACCTCAGTTACATTTTGTTTGGGATTCTTTGTTTCGAAAGAAACGTTTCCAATTCCTTTTATTTTTTATTTCTGAACCATCTGCGATTCTAAAATTTGAAGTAGATACTTCTTTTGAAATCTGTAAAATAATTTTTGTTGTTGTCGTAATAATGACGTGAGTTTCCGCTATCAAGAACAAAATTTTTTAATTTATTTTTGTTATGGCTAGTATTTAACACTACAGCTGTTTCATTGATGGGGTTGGTGCCGAATGCATCTAACTCATCTTCGATGACTGTATTTTTTATATTGTAAATATCTCCTATTTCAGTGGGTGCAGCAAGGTTACAAGATTTATTTTCTCGCTGCGTAAGAAAGTTTGCGTTGGCTTTATTGGTGTTATAATAAGAGCTTGGTCTGATTTATTTTTCTATTTGTATCTTGGTTTCAGGTGAAAACATTCTGACTTAAAATAATTATTCAAATGTTAAAAGCAGAGTTTTGCAATGAAACTTTAATTGCTTTGATTTCGATAAATCATTTTCAGACCTTCGATAAACTCATTATTAATTAATTTTACTTTTATAAATTTCGAATTTTTTTTCATGCCTGTATTTATTAGCAGTAACAAATGTATCATTTCAACAAAGTAATATTGCGGAATTATAATTTCCCTTTATTTTTTTTATCTATGGCTTTGAGTTCAAGAGTGTTCAATGAGTGTATAAATATGCATTTGCACACTGGTGTGCAAAACTTAAGCAACAATGTAAAAATTTAGCAGATAGCCATGAAATTGCAGAAAAGGAGGTCTGGAGATCAGTACAAAGAACACGTAAGTCTGTAGAAACGTCATGCGTATGCAAATATCAGGAACGAAACGTCGGAGGCGACGTGAGCCTACGCAAAACGCGTGATGTCGGCGCTTGCAGCTCAACAGTAGAATAAAAGGAAGGACGGAGACGCAATTCAACATATTCGCTGCAAGTGCCAGTGAATCAGTTCGTGAAATATGGCTAGAAGAAATCCCCTGGACGACTTCACACGTGGAAGAATGATCGGAAAGCTGGAGGAGGGGCGAACTGTCACCAGTGTAGCTGCAGAGTTCGGAATCAACAAAAGTGTCGTTTCGAGCTCTTGGAAAGCGTTCCAAACCACAGGTACAGCTGTTAGAAAGGTTGGTGGTGGCCGTCCGAGGAAGACAACTGCAGGGGATGACCAATATATCGTCCTGCAGGCGAAAAGAGGCCGACAGCAGTCAGCAAGCTCCATTGCTTAGCAACTCTGTACAGCGACGGGGCGACAAGTGTCGCGGTTTACTGTGGCCAGACGCCTTCACAAAGTGGGCCTATTCGTTAGCCGTCCTGAACGTTGCCTCCCGTTGAAAGTTGGCCACCGACGCCACCGTTTACAGTATTGCAGAGAGCACAAAAACTGGACAACTGATAAATGGAGTCGTGTCCTCTTTACGGATGAGAGTCGGTTCTGTACCAGAAGCGATTCTCGACGCGTTTTGATTTATCCCAGTAACCTCAAGGAAAGACACCGTTATGGTGGTTCTGGAGTTCTTGTCTGGAGAGGAATTTTTGCTGAACGGGCGAAATGAGCTCCACGTTTTCGACAGAGGGTCTGTAACCGGGGATCGCTATTGTGAGGAGGTACTCTTTCCCCATGTGCGACTGTTCCGAGGTGCCATTGGCCCAGACTTCATTTTTATGGATGGCAATGCACGGCCATATCGGACTCTTGCTGTTGAGGAGCTACCTACTGAAAAGTGAAGATATCACTCGAATGGATTGGCCAGCGTACTCCCCAGATTTAAATTCCATCGAACATGTGTGGAATGCTTTGGGGAGACGCATTGCAGCACGCTTACATCCTCCGGAGAACACCCAACAACTCAAACAGATGCTGATTGAGGAATGGGCACTCCTACTGCAAGAAATGTTGCACCAGCTGTTTCTGACTATGCGGAGACGGTGCGAAGCAACTATTGCAGTGAGGGAAGGGCATATCCCATATTAAGGAACATCTGCTTGCTGCTCTTCTTCTTGGATAGACAATCATAAATCACGATACTATGCGTTCAATAAAGCTTGTTTTTGTTTGATTCCATACCGTATGCATTGTATTCCTTTTTCAGCTCTGATGCTTTCGTCACCCTTTACGCACATAATACTCTCCCTCATTTCTGAATGCCATGCCTCTCAGATGATTTCTCGTGGAGTTATGGCAAAACACCCACCTGCTGCAAAATTTTATCTATTTTTCTAAGATAAGCACAAACTCAGTCTCATAATCAGCTAGAAATAAAGATTGGTAAGCAAACTGACTTTTAGAGACAGTAGAAAATCAAACTGCTTGGCTGGAGACGCATAGATACGTGGCAATTCGCTTATATATTGAATGAAAACAATATGGTTAATCCATCATAGCTCAATCAATTTATAATCCCGTTGACATACATTCATATGGATTTAGTAATTACAACACACACAAAATAACGATAATGTATATACAGGAAGGAATAGCAAAATTTCAGTTCTACATCTTAAGATGATAATACACATTGTGGTGGAATGCTTATACGAAATGAAAAAAGGTCTATAGGATAAATTTGGCGAATTCTCGCTGGCATGGCACTTATGTATCTTTTGACGAACAGGTTAACGGTACGAATATTAATGTTCTGGTAGACTAATGTACGCTTATACCAGAATTTAAGAAAATACCTTTCTCGTTTTATAATAGCACAACAATTTTTAATAAAGGTATAATGTCTTTTGTTAAACATTAATACGATTTAGCTAATATTTTCTTCATACGTTACGATTCAATAAGGAGAAGTGTGGAATGCATATATTTTATCCTCAGAGTTATAATTACACAATAAAAAATAACGTAAGGCAACAAAAAAAAAAATATCTAAATGGAGATAATTGAAGATCAATTGGTTTTTCATTCAAGTTAGCGTGCTTACTATTTACGAAAATTCAAAGATTGAAATTTTTAGGACTGAAGTCAAAGTTTTTGCGAGTTCCCATTCCTATTAAAAGGAGTACCATAAATTCATCCGAATTATAGCACTTCTTTAAGGACTACGAATATAGCAGAAGGAGATTCAATATTTTGCTCTCACAGCTTTAATTTCAATAAATTCGATGACGAATGTTATGAAAAAAGACTTTCCTGTAATATCTCCTTTTACATTACTTTTTTTATGTTTAATGCATCAGAATGCAGAATGTCTGATATGGATTATATATAAAGTAATAAATAAATATACAAAATTTCAATATTTTTCTACTTATTTTTACTCATTTGTGGAAATAAAATTTTCAAAATACCATAATAATATTAATTTCATATATTGTAGAATCAAACAGTATTAATGCAACACATAAAGAATTTAAATATATAAGAAAAATAATAATTAGTTATTTTCAAGTGATTGAAATTATGTCAAAAACTTTTCAATCAATGCCACTCTTAAAATCAAATATTATGAGACCAAAAGAAAAAAAAAAATGACTATGAAATAAGGACAAAAAAAAAAAGATGCTTCTACCACAGAATATAAGAAGCTGCAAAACAAAATTTTTGAAAATGAATTCTTTTCACTTAAATATCTTTACTATAAACATTTTAAATAATGAATAAATATATTGTACTCTAAACTGGATCGCTATTTAAAAATTTGAAATTTTAAAAGAAACTTTTAACACTTTTAAAATATTAACTACAATCATACAAAATTATAATAAAAAATCATTATAACAAAATATAATGAAATTTATAAATTTTACTTAGCAATTAGTTCATAATTTAAATTCAATGCATTTTAATTCCCTAGAGAATGTATTGTACTCACATATATTGATTTATCATTCCACGTTTTAACTTTATTTTTATTGTATAAATTTCGTATTAAGATAAAAGTTTCAATCAATTTATTGATGAATAAAAGTTTAAAATACTTTCTTGTATTAAACTTATTTTGCATTAATTTTTTACCTTGAACGCGTCGTATATTATTTTACTGAGACTTTCTTCTAAAATGCATCTCTTCAAATTTTCATTTTAAGAGCGATGTTCCAGATTTTTCCAGAGCTTTTCTCCGATCCTCTAAGATTTCCCTTATTTTCCCTAACTCTCTTGGAAGCTTCATGCCTTTTTTAATCGTCATTTAGCGCATGCGCTATGATAGAGAGTAAAGTTATATCTAGACATTCATTTGACGTTCAGGAATATAAGCAGAAGTTACGCTTTGAAGTTACCGGCAGAAATAAATATATTTTTCTGTTTCACATGGCTTTATAACTGTTTGTTAATTGAGTCTTCAGCAAAAAGAAGTAAATTTCATTATTATTTGCTTATTACCTAATTTATGAATTATTTCTTGATAAAATAATATGATGTCTAATCTTAAAGACAGTTTTCATTGTGATGCATTGTAAAATTTTTACTATGGACAGTTTTTTGTACCTGGCAATGATCTATACCTTTGTATTCAAGAGCTAAAGCAAAAGTATCAAATTTTAAAGTGAATTTTTTATGATCTATTTTAAAATGATTATAATTTTTTTGTGTTAACTTTCAAACCTACATGTATTTTGTTCACTCTCTTATCGTAGGTTAAAACGGAGATCCTTGGCCTCGTAGCGGCTTCCAGCTGTATTTAATTTTAGTAGTTTTGTTTTTAACTTAATTAAATTATTTTTATATTTTTAAAAGAATAACTTTTTAAAAAGAAAATCGAATTTTTAACTTTGTTTAATTAAATTGTATTCCTTTATTTATCATATTAATAAGTTAGAATAAAATAAATAAGTCTCATTATTTACTAATCATGCCAATAAAATAACGTTTATTTCAAGTATTAAAATATGTATCGCCAGTCTTGATTTTAGAACCTAAAATTTACATAAACATTGAGGTCTTGTTTTTAAATTCAAAGCTTCAGGGTGTGTTTCAAGAGTTTTTCATTATTAGTTTGGTATTTTAAGTTTTTCATCCACTGTTTAAAAAATTATGTTGGTTGAAAACTAAAGTCCTAAACCTTATTTTGTTAAAATATTTTTAATGAAAGGATTTTTTTATCGTTTTGCAGTTTGCTTATTTATGTTAGATAAGCAAGAAAACAATTGTATCAAGTACATTTGATGTCACCATGATGGAGAGTTGACTGATCTTGCTCCTTTAAATGAGCTGGATCTGCTCCATTTTTGACATTTGGTTCCCATTCAACTTAATTACAAATATATTAAGATAATTACAACACACTACAGCTAAGGGAGGAACAAATTTCTTATTAAAACACATTTATTTGTTATTTTTGCTTTCCCTTTTAACAATTATTTGTTATGTAAAAAATATTTAGTACTCCAATATCAAAATAACATAAAATACAATAATTAAGTGTTCTTAAATTTCATGTTACTATTATAATTTTTTTATAATTTAGATACTAAAAACTTGCTGTTCTAGAACTTAAGTGGCAAGAATATTTATTGCATCATTGCTTATTTTTCTTGGTCCTATTTGTTTTTAAAGTGGCATTTTTAAAAATATATGAAGTATTTGATTTTCTCCTTTCTTAAGAGTAATGTTATAATTTCTGACATTTAATACTTGGAAAAAAATTAGTGATTCAGTGGTTTAACTCCGTATTTTCTTGTTTGGCTAAGTATACTATATGTGTAAATTACTAATGTTATATTCAATGTGAATTACTTATATTATTTTACTTACTTTAAAGTTTCATTTTAATTTCTTAGCATTCAATATTTATTCTTTTTCTGATCATTTAATATAGGATTTTGATAATATATTTATTTTGTAATTGAGAATATCTATATTTGTTTTAAATTGTTCAAAATCTTTCATAATATGCAAAATGAATTATCAATTCCATTTTTAGATAAGATGTATATGAATTTTATTGAGGTCAAAAGTGAACCAGAAGATGCAGAAGATGCAGAAGGTATATATACATTTATTAACCTGAGAATGATTAGGTATTAAAATAAATGTATTTTATTCATTGGGAAAAATGGATGCAATATATCAGAACCAAATTTATGTCTTATAAAGTCAGTTGTATGATGTATAAAATGTGTAGAATAGAATAATTTGCAATAATAAATAATAAACATTTTGAATTAAAAAAATAACTTTGAATGATTTTAAATCATTAATCAACATGAATATTATTATCAGTAGTATTAATGATAATTATTGTTATTATTATGATGATAGCATAATTTGTGATTAGAAATATTCTTTTATTTTCTATTGTAAAAATTATTTAAGATGTATTGTATTTAATTCTCATTCAAGAGAATTTTGTTTTTAGATTGCAGTCTATTTGCCAGCCGCATTAGAAGAAGAGATACTGATGCAGATAGTGGCTCAGATAGTAGTGCAGATAGTGACAAAAACACAGACACAGAAACGTTTCTAGAAATTCAAGAGTTTGTCACGCAGATTTTTCCATTTAGGGAACACTATCGTATGTATTTAGAAATTTAGTTGCTAATTTAGGTTTAGATTTTGTGAATATTTTCAAAAAGTCATTAGTATTGGTGAATGTGACAAGTTTTATAAAGAAATAAATTAAATTCGTTTAATGATCTTTATACGTAACAAGTTTAATTCTCTTTTTCTTTTAATTTGAACTTTCTCCCATAAATTCTGTGGTAAGGGAAAGAAAAATAATGTAACTTTTTTAAAACAAAATTCCATATCCAAATTCAAAACTTCTTTCTAAAAAAAAAAAAATTATACTAAAATTGTATTTCATGTTTCATTTTCTCTTATTTAGGTATTTAGCCAAAATGTTTTCAAAATACAGACGCAAAATTGTGATTCAGTATGAAAGAAATTGCTTAATTTAATCTAGTTTCTTTCCTTTGCAATTTAGATCATGAAGTACAAAAATAATTTTATACATACTTAGTATTGTTTTACTCTAATTGTGGTAATTATGTTTGTTTACTTAAGTCTTCTCATTTATATTATTTTCTCTTCAGAAAGTGACTATAATTTTACTATATCATGTCTTTTTTATATCTTCTAATACTATTCCTTAAAGTTATTTTTGTGTCAAATTAATTAAATATTTTTTGCATTTTTATATTTATCCTGTTTAGTGCTAACATTGTACAAGTAGTTTTTCATAATAATATAGCACTTTTTAGTATTTGAATATTTAATAATAGTTTATAGGAAATCTTTTTATTGTTAATATAACTTGGCTTGGTATAAGCTTTAGTGGTTCTATTCTTAGCATAGAATTTCAAATATCTTCTGCCAGAATTCTGGCAATTTGTGATAATGTGAGAAATGCTTCTTTCTGTTCTCTGTTAAATGTTTCAGGTTTTAGGTCTGCTGATTGAAATTCTTTTGTAATTAGATATAAATGTTTGAGTAATGTCTGAATTAGTTGTTTGTTTTGATTTAATATCTATCATTACATACTGGTTTGCCATATCTTTGAAGGATTAGCTTTTAATTCTACAAAGTACTGAATCATACTATATATTCCCTCCCTAATCTATTTCTCGATCTGGTTGTGCCCTCCTGTTTTTCTGTATATCGCTTTAAATAAAATTAAAACTACTTTTTACTGCCATCTGCTACCTTTTGTTATATTTGAGTATCCAATATGTCAGTTTAATGAACAACTATAATTTATTTAATTGATAATTTTGCATTAATCTCAACAAATTGCTTTACAACTTTTATGCTTGAATTTGAACTTGCTTTTTAAAATCAATAAAGTGGTGATGTTCTTCACTTTTGTATTTTTAGTTTTTTAATTCTGAATTGCAAACTTGTCGCTTATTTTTTATTATTTAATTTTCAGAATATGTAATGTTTATTTTTTTCATGTATATATTAGTTTTGTTTGTATAATTTAGAATTAGAATATACTTCAAAAATTTGGTTTGTTTTTTAAATCATTCTAAACTTTTATGTCATGTTTATTTTACACATAAAAGTAATAAATTAATTTTATTTGATACAGGTGAAATGCGCGAAGAAGAGAACAACGATAAAGCGGGTATGTGTTGATAGATTTATTTGAATATAATTAACTATCAAAGTTAGCATTGTATTGCAAAATAAAAATAACCTGAAATTCTCATGAATAAAATCATCGCTTTAGTAGGATATATATTAATTATTTAAACATATTTATGGATTTTAGATATATCTAGACCTTTGTTTTTGTTGTACAATATAAGAGTGGAAGAATAATTTTTTTGGCTTTCTCTATACCATGGGAACTGCAAAAATGCAGGGTGGAAACCATTAGCCCATCCCATTGAAAATACCATACAAAACACATAATTTACATTTGCCCGTGGCAAGATATCCATTATCATTTGAGCATCTGCAGAGTTACGAATGAAATATCATTAATGTAAAGATATTTAATGCCCTATTAATGCAACTGAAATTTAAATCAAATTATCCGTTGTTCTCTCAGTGTAAGTATTAATTTGGATATGGTTACCCTGTACATACTGTTATACAATTTTATAATATTTTCCTAACTTGGTATGCATTTATATATATATATATATATATATATATATACACTTAAAGCCAAAACATTATGACCACCCCTACATTTTGCAATGAACTCGCCTGGAGGACAAGGAAGGTACGTGATCAGGTCGTAGTGGTATTTAACTGCTGCTATAGAGTCTGAAGAATCATTCTTTCACTTACTTCTGTGTGTGATTGGAAAGGCTACGGATCTAAGCGACTTTGATAGAGGGCAGATTGTAATGGCTCGAACAAATTTCCGAAACTGCACGACTCGTGGGTTGTTCACTTCTCTACAGTTGTTAGTACTTATGCTTTGATTGAAATTCTTTTGTTATTAGATATAAATGTTTGAGTAATGTCTGAATTAGTTCTGTTTTTTTTTATTTATATCTATCATTACATACTGGTTTGCCATATCTTGTAGGATTAGCTTTAATTCTACAAAGTACTGAATCATACTATATATTCCCTCCCAATCTATTTCTTGATTTGGTTGTGCCCTGTTTTTTCTGTATATCGTTTAAAAATTGCACTAACCTTTATTGTTCTTGCAGCCACTGCTATTCTATGTAATTTGAATATATCATAGCAGTGTGCCTTTGCTCTAGGGCATCATGAATTGCAATATATAGATTACACATGTCATCTGTGATATTTTGTAAAATGCAATGAAATCTTTTAAGCAATGTCAAAAAGTTAATTTGAATTTTAAGAATTTCCTCTGCCAATCCTAATATCAAAAATGTCTTCATCTTCAACTTTATTAAGTTTATCTAGTTCATTGACTATATTAGTTGCATTGTTATTAACAATTTGATCTCTTCTTATTTCATATTTATTTAAAATCTTTGATAAACTTTTGAATACATTCACTAGAATTATGCAGTTCCGTATATCACTTGCTAAAGTACATATATTTAAGTTTCCATTATCATCTACAAATTGGGCTTTTAATTTTTATATAATGGATTCCTTTCTGAATATAACTCCCAATTTTAAACAGATAAATTTTTCTTTGCAGTAATATTTTCTGGTTTTCAGCTTGATTCAAAATCATATTTCTGATTTTGTCTTTCTAATGCTACTTTCAATTTAATTCTTCAAACATTGGAGAAGATAATACTGTAAAGAGTACTTCATTTTCAATACCCAAGTTGATCAGTCCTTCTTTAAATTTTTCCAATGTGATTACAATTGCTTTTTTTTGTAAAAATCAGTAATTGAAAGCATTTTGGAAACATAAGTAGCATTTCACTGTAGGCATTGATTTTAACATTGCATAGTTTTCTTCTATTTCAATTTAATATATATAAATTTTTTTCTTGTTTAACTTAAAGTAGTCAGAAATTGTTGATTTGGTACTTGATTCAACTTAGAAGGATTAGTTAAACTTTCATTTATTATAACTTATTTTAATTATTCTTAAAATTTATAAATAACAAAATCTTTAATTATTTAAATATATAATATATTTCATACATTGAAATAAATTTAAAAATTACGTATTTTTTAGAAAAGAAATTTTAAAAACCTGGAGTAGGAATTTAAAAAAAAAATTATTTTTTAAATAAATTGATAGTCTTATGCTGATACTAACTCCCTCAAAAAATGCTTCACTACTAGACTCCTTGTTCCTGACTACAACTCCGCACCTGATTCCAAAGTCCTTAGACAGTTAAATGCATTTGTATGAATGTTTTATGTAAAAATACTTACTATACTTTCATAATACAACACTTTCATTTTAAAAATAAGCGACATATGATTTGGAAATGGGAGGAAAATTATTTTAATTTTCTGATTTCTTTACCACAGAGGGTGAAGGGAATTCATCTCAAACATTCATTTATTTATTTATAACTGAATCATCTTCAAATATCTAAAGGTCCAAAAAAATTTTTTAATGCATTCATTGTCAGCATAGTGCATAAATTTGTTGTCATATTTGATAGAAATTTATCTCTCATGTATACAAAGAATATGATTTGAGATAAATAAATCATTACAATATATTTCAATGTTAGCTGGAAATTTTATTTGATATATATCCATATTAAATAAAAGTAGGCTTCTAACTATTATTATTTTAAAATATGCAATTTTTCATCTTAAAAACTAAACTTATGCAAAACCAATAATAGTTACTGAAAGTTATTAAATAAAATTAAAACTACTTTTTACTGCCATCTCCTACCTTTTGCTATATTTATTTGAGTATCCAATATGTCAGTTTAATGAAGAACAACTATATTTTATTTAATTGATAATTTTGCATTAATCTCAACAAATTGCTTTACAACTTTTATGCTTGAATTTGAACTTGCTTTTTAAAATCAATAAAGTGGTGATGTTCTTTTGTAATTTTAGTTTTTTTATATTCTGAATTGCAAACTTGTTGTTTATTTTTTATTATTTAATTTTCAGGAATATGTAATGTTTATATTTCATGTTTATATTAGTTTTGTTGTATAATTTAGAATTAGAATATACTTCAAAATTTTGTTTGTTTTTTAAATCATTCTAAACTTTTTATGTCATGTTTATTTTACACATAAAAGTAATAAATTAATTTTTTTGATACAGGTGAAATGAAAGAAAAAGAACAACGATAAAGCGGGTATGTTTTGATAGATTTATTTGAATATAATTAACTATCAAATTAGCATTGTATTGCAAAATAAAAATAACCTGAAATTCTCATGAATAAATTTCGCTTTAGTAGGATTTATATTAATTATTTAAACATATTTATGGATTTTAGATATATCTAGACCTTTGTTTTTGTTATACAATATAAGAGTGGAAGAATGATTTTTTGGGGTTTCTCTTTACCATGGGAACTGCAAATAATGCAGGGTGGAAACCATTAGCCCATCCCATTGAAAATACCATACAAAAACACATAATTTACATTTGCCCGTGGCAAGATATCCATTACCATTTGAGCATCTGCAGAGTTACTAATGAAATATCATTAATGTATAAAGTTATTTAATGCCCTATTAATGCAACTGAAATTTAAAACAAATTATGCGTTTTTCTCTCAGTGTAAGCCATTATTTCTGGATATGGTCACCCTGTACATACTGTTATACAATTTTATAATATTTTCCTAACTTGGTATATATATATATATATATATATATATATACACTTAAAAGCCAAAACATTATGACCACCCCTACATTTTGCAATGAACTGGCCTTGATGACGTGGAAGGTACGTGATCAGGTCGTAGAGGTATTTAACTGCTGCTGGAGAGTCTGAAGAATCATTCTTTCACTTACTTCTGTGTGGAAAGGCTGCGGATCTAAGCGACTTTGATAGAGGGCAGATTGGAATGGCTCGAACAAGTATTTCTGAAACTGCACGACTCGTGGGTTGTTCGCGATCTACAGTTGTTAGTACTTATGCTTAGATTGAAATTCTTTTGTAATTAGATATAAATGTTTGAGTAATGTCTGAATTAGTTCTGTTTGCTTTGATTTCCAATATCTATCATTACATACTGGTTTGCCATATCTTGAAGGATTAGCTTTAATTCTACAAAGTACTGAATCATATTATATATTCCCTCCCATTCTATTTCTTGATCTGGTGGTGGCCTGTTTTTTCTGTATATCATTTTAAAATTGCACTAACCTTTATTGTTCTTGCAGCCACTGCTATTCTATGTAATTTGAATATATCATAGCAGTGTGCCTTGCTCCAGGGCATCATGAATTGCAATATATAGATTACACATGTCATCTGTGATATTTTGTAAAATGCAATGAAATCTTTGAAGCAATGTCAAAAAGTTAGTCTGAATTTTAAGAATTTCCTCTGCCAATCCTTATATCAAAAATATCTTCATCTTCAACTTTATTAAGTTTATCTAGTTCATCGACTATATTAGTTGCATTGTTATTAACAATTTGATGTCTTCTTATTTCATATTTATTTAAAATCTTTGATAAACTTTTGAATACATTCACTAGAATTATGCAGTTCCGTATATCACTTACTAAAAAGTACATATATTTAAGTTTCCATTGTCATCTACAAATTGGGCTTTTAATTTTTATATAATGGATTCCTTTCTGAATATAACTCCCAATTTCAAACTGATAAATTTTTCTTTGCAGTGATATTTTCTGGTTTTCAGCTTGATTTAAAATCATATTTCTGATTTTGTCTTTCTAATACAACTTTCAATTTAATTCTTCAAACATTGGAGAAGATAATACTGTAAAGAGTACTTCATTTTCAATATCCAAGTTGATCAGTCCTTCTTTAAATTTTTCCAATGTGATTACAATTGCTTTCTTTGTAAAAAATCAGTAATTGAAAGCATTGTGGAAATACAAGTAGCATTTCACTGTAGACATTGATTTTAACATTGCATAGTTTTCTTCTATTTCAATTTAATATATATGAATTTTTTTTTCTTGTTTAACTTAAATTAGTCAGAAATTGTTGATTTGGTACTTGATTCAACTTAGAAGGATTAGTTAAACTTTCATTTATTATAACTTTTTTTAATTATTCTTAAAAATTTATAAATAATAAAATCGTTAATTATTTAAATATATAATATATTATTTAAATATATTTATATCATAAATTGAAATAAACTTAAAAATTACGTATTGTTTTAGAAAAGAAATTTTAAAAAACCTGGAGTAGGAATTTAAAAAAAAAAAATTATTTTTAAAAAATTGATAGTCTTATGCTGATACTAACTCCCTCAAAAATGCTTCACTACTAGACTACTTGTTCCTGACTACAACTTCCACCTTTGATTCCAAAGTCCTTAGGCAGTTAAATGCATTTGTATGAATGTTTTATGTAAAAATACTTATTGCACTTTCATAATACAACACTTTCATTTTAAAAATAAGCGACATATGATTTGGAAATGGGAGGAAAAATTATTTTAATTTTCTGATTTCTTTACCACAGAGGGTGAAGGGAATTCATCTCAAACATTCATTTATTTATTTATAACTGAATCATCTTTAAATATCTAAAGGTCGAAAAAAATTTTTTTAATGCATTCATTGTCAGCATAGTGCATAAATTTGTTGTCATATTTGATAGAAATTTATCTCTCGTGTATACAAAGAATTTGATTTGAGATAAATAAATCATTACAATATATTTCATTGTTAGCTGCAAATTTTAATTGATATACACTAAAGTGACAAAAGTCATGGGATAGCAATATGCAAATTCTCAGATGGCAGTAGCATCGCGTAGAACAGGTATAAATGCGCAGTGCTTTCGCAGAGCTTTCATTTCTGTTCAAGTTATTCATGTGAAGAGGTTTTGACGTGATGATGACAGCACGACGGGAATTAACAGACTTTGAACGCGGAATGTTAGTTGGAGCTAGACGCATGGATCATGCCATTTCGTAAATCGTTAGGGAATTCAACATTCCCTGATCCACTGTGTCAAGAGTGTGCCGAGGTATGAAATTTCAGGCATAACATCTCACCATGGACAGCGCAGTGGTCGACCGCCTGTACTTAACGACCGAGACCGGCGACGTCTGCAAGAGTCGTAAATTCTAACAGATAAGCAACACTGCGTCAAATAACCGCAGAAATCAATGTGTGGCGTACAAGGAACTTGTATGTTAGAACTGTGCGGAGAAATTTGGCTTTCTTGGGCTATTCCAGCAGTAGACCGACTCGAGTGCCTTTACTGACAGAACGACATCGCTTGCAGCGACTCTCGTGGGCACGTGAGCATATCGGTTGGTCCCTAGATGAATGGAAAACCGTGGTCTAGTCCGATGAGTCACGATTTCAGTTGGTAAGAGCTGATGGTAGGGTTCGAGTGTGGCGCAGACCCCACAAAGCCATGGACCCAAACTGCCAGCAAGGCACTGTTCAAGCTGGTGGTGGCTCCGTAATGGTGTGGGCTGTTTTTTCATGGCATGGACTTGGTCCTCTGGTGCGACTGGACCGAACATTGACTGGAAATGCTTATGTTCAGCTATTTGGAGATCACTTGCAGCCATTCATGGACTTCATGTACCCAAACAACGATGGGATTTTTATGGATAACAATGCGCCATGTCACCGGGCCACAACTGTTCGCGATTGGTTTGAAGAACATTCTGGACAATTCCAACGAATGATCTGGCCACCTAGATCGCCCGATATGAATCCCATCGAGCATTTTATGGGACATCATCGAGAGGTCTGTTCGTGCCCAAAATCCTGCACCATCAACGCTTTCACAATTATGGACGTCTATCGAGACAGCATGGCCCAATATTCCTGCGGAAGACTTCCAACGACTTGTTGAGTCCATGCCACGTCGAGTTGCTGCACTTCGCCGGGCGCAAGGAGGGCCGACACGATATTAAGAGGTATCCCATGACTTTTGTCACTTCAGTGTATATCCATATTAAATAAAAGTAGGCTTCTAACTATTATTATTTTAAAATATGCAATTTTTCATCTTAAAAAATAAACTTATGCAAAACCAATAATAGTTACTGAAAATTATTAAATAAAATTAAAACTACTTTTTTACTGCCATCTCCTACCTTTTGCTATATTTATTTGAGTATCCAATATGGCAGTTTTAATGAAGAACAACTATATTTTATTTAATTGATAATTTTTGCATTAATGTCAACAAATTGCTTACAACTTTTATGCTTGAATTTGAACTTCCTTTTTAAAATCAATAAAGTGGTGATGTTCTTCACTTGTATTTGTAGTTTTTTTAATTCTGAATTGTAAACTTGTCATTTATTTTTATTATTTAATTTTCAGGAATATGTACTGTTTATATTTCATGTATATATTAGTTTTGTTGTATAATTTAGAATTAGAATATGCTTCAAAATTTGGTTTGTTTTTAAATCATTCTAAAATTTTTATGTCATGTTTATTTTACACTTAAAAGTAATGAATTAATTTTATTTGATACAGCAGAAGAGGCAGAACGAAAGATTAAACGTCTATGGGGTATGTGTTGATAGATTTATTTGAATATAATTAACTATCAAAGTTAGCATTATATTGCAAAATAAAAATAACCTGAAATTCTCATGAATAAAGTGTCACTTTAGTAGGATATATATTAATTATTTAAACATATTTATGGATTTTAGATATATTTAGACCTTTGTTTTTGTTGTACAATATAAGAGTGGAAGAATGATTTTTGGCTTTCTCTATACCATGGGAACTGCAAATAATGCAGGGTGAAAACCATTAGCCCATCCCATTGAAAATACCATACAAAACACATAATTTACATTTGCCTGTGGCAAAGATATCAATTACCATTTGAGCATCTGCAGAGCTACTAATGAAATATCATTAATGTAAAGATATTTAATGCCCTATTAATGCAACTGAAATTTAAAACAAATTATCCGTTTATCTCTCAGTGTAAGCCATTATTTCTGGATATGGTCACCCTGTACATACTGTTATACAATTTTATAATATTTTCCTAACTTGGTATGCATTTATATATATATATACACTTAAGAGCCAAAACATTATGACTACCCCTACATTTTTGCAATGAACTCGTCTGGATGAAATGGAAAGCACGTGATCAGGTGGAAGTGTTATTTAACTGTTGCTGGAGAGTCTGAAGAATCATTCTTTCACGTACTTCTGTGTGAGATGGGAAAGGCTGCGGATCTAAGCGACTTTGATAGAGGGCAGATTGTAATGGCTCGGAACAAGTATTTCGAAACTGCACGACTCGTGGGTTGTTCGCGATCTACAGTTGTTAGTACTTATGCAAAAGTAGATGAATGACGGTGAAACCAGCAGTAGACGACATGGTGTTGGACGTCCACACGCTATCAAAGAAAGGTCGTCGGAGACTGTCTCGCATGTTGAAGCAAAACCCGGAGCCAGACAGTGGCTCAGCTGACAGCCAATACAATGCAGGGCCAAGTAGAATAGTATCGGAGCACACTGTTCAGCGGACACTGTTGGATATGCGGCTACGCAGCAAACGTCCCACTCGTGTGCCTTTGCTGACCAAGCGTCATCGCCATCTGCGCCTGCTCCGTGCCCGGAACATCGTTACTGGTCCATGGATCAGTGGGAGAGTTGCCTGGTCAGATGAATCACAGTTTGTCATTCATCACGCCGATGGCCGTGTCAGGATACGCCGTCTTCCAGGAGAACAGTTGCTCCCTCAATGTACAGTAGGTCATACACAGGCCGGTGGTGGCGGTATTATTCTTTGGGGGGACGTTCTCTTGGGCGTCTCTGGGACCCGTGGTTGTGGTAGAGCAGACCATGAATGCTACAGGGTATCTGAACATCATTGCGGACCAGTTGCACCCTTACATGGCCAGCTGGAAATGGAAACACAAGGCTTGTCACAAGGCTAAGTTGTGTTAAAGTGGTTCCAGGAACATGATGCTAAATTCCAGTTAATGTCCTGGCCGCCTAACTCACCGGATCCCAATCCGATGGAACACATTTGGGATGGCAGCTCAGAGTTCAAAGACCGCAATTCGCAATATCTCAGATTTGCGTGACCGTTGCTTAAACATCTGGTACAATCTGTCTCCGGCCATCTACCAGGACTTGTGGCATCCATGCCAAAAAGCGAGTTGAAGCTGTGTTGCGCGCTAAAGGTGGGCAAACTCATTGACAGGTGGTCATAATGTTTTTCTTTTGAGTGTATATGAATTAAAAGAGAGTTTCTGATTACCATAAGCCTAAAATGTTCCCATTATATTATGCAATTTTCATTGAAATATTTTTACAAAACACAATTAGGAAGAAGATAGGATGAAAAACAATAATGTCTAGAATGTATCTCATTATTTTATTTGCACATGAATACAGGATATAAAGAAAACATCATTTTAGCTGACTGCTAAGGTATTGAATGAACCTGAAATGCTAATGAACAATGAGGACACTTGCAAAAGGAGGTATGAAGGACTGTAAAATCACAAAAAGCTGTACCTCTCTGCTAACAGCAAAATTATAAGAATAAAGAGAGATCTAGCCAACAAGCACTTTGGAGTGTAAGATTTGTGAAAAGGTTCTGATGTATCAAATTATCGAGTAGCTTTTGTCTTGATTCAATTTCACAAAATAACAGGGGTAAAGTATATGGGAAGTATATAGCTTAGAAAGCATAATTCTTATTGTGAAACAAAAACAAATATACAATGATATAAGAGAAATGTGAACAAGACAACGAATTTATAAAGAATGTGTGACTTAACAGAAGTATATCAATGCATTTGTAAAGTAATTGGTATTATCAAATTATGAAAAGTTTTGATACCAACCTTGCCTTAATAAAATAATATAAATGTTGTTTGTTTTTAAATTTGGTTTTAGTTTCTAGCAGATGTTGGGGATAGTTTAAATAAAAAGTGAAAAGCATATAACACAGTAATTTATACATATGGTAAACATATAACATACGGTGACAAGAGAAATTCTGTTGAATATCACAGGGGAACTCTACATCAATCAACATATTTTAGAAAATTAAAAATTGCACATTTCAGAAACTAGAAAAGACAATTGCAGAATTTTTGAATTGGTTTATTTCTTTGTTTGGTAAAACTTTAAAAAGAAACTATATCAGAAATTAAAATGTAAGGCACATAATATGAGAGCAGATTTTTCAATGATGCATTTTAATAATTTTTAATCTTGTGTAACACATCTTATTTTTCATTAAATAATTAAGGTAGTTTGATTATGATGTATAATTCTTTAAATACAATTCAACTGCTTATATTTTAAATTATTTATTATTTTGTAAATTATAATAATCTTGCTTGAAAACTAAATACTGTAAAAGTAATGTCTTATATCTGTATACACGTCTATTATTTGGATTTAATATTTAAATGTAAAGCTGTTGCCTTCATGATAAAATTTATAATTCAATTGAATTTCTAAATAAATTGTTTTAAAATTACTAAATCAGACATCAGTTGTTATAGGCCTTCAATAAATAAAAATATTTTTAAAAATACATTTTTAATGACTAAACAGAAATTTATTAATAAAATTAATTATAATGTGATTACAATAAATTTGTTCATTAGATTAAAAGCTAAAATACTCAATATATTTTTAATTAACAATATTGATTTAAAGAATCAGTTGACTCATTTTTAAATATGTACTATCTCACTTTTGTTCCAGACAAAAATGAGAAATGAATGACTTATTTCTTTTTTTAAATTAAAATTATTTATAACAATGTTTTCTTTAAAAATGCTTATTATTGCAAATACAAAAATTAAGGAACATTAATTTTAAGGATTGGTATTGTGCTATTTTGTACAATTGGTTGAAATTTGCATCTATAAGTGTATATGGGATTCTTCTTATTTTAAAAATATGCTATACTTTTATTGTATTTTTCTGTTTATAAATCTGTCTTCTCTTAACTTGATTAATTTTTCTAATATAGTCTTATTTCATTTAAAGAAAATCTTTTAAATTAAAAACTTTCTTTTTGTGAAATGAGATTAATGAAAAATATTAAAGATAAGATTTTACAAAAGACAGGGCCATTTCCAATTTAAGATATACTGCAGTTCACTTTGTACTAGTATAATTAGTAAAAAAAGGAGTGGTTTCACAAAAAAATTTTATTTTCATTCCAGATGCAAGATTGCCATTTGCACCATCTTCCATTAAAGATTTGTCAGATACAAGTAATAATCAGAAAGTATATAAGAACAGTTCAGGAGAAAACCAACCGTCACATGACAGTTCTGAAAAACTCCTTAAAATGACAGAAATAAGAAAAGATATTGATTCTCCAGGTACGGGTATTTTTTTCATGGAAGTAATATCTGTGTCTATCTTCCTAGGTTTCTGTCTCAAAATAATAAAAAAGACTTCAGTGTTTAGAATTAGTTTAATTTGGTGTCCTATTTTTGAGAAATTTTACCAAATATTGTTTCAGATATATCTTGTCATTAAACTTCCCGAACATAGGTCCATTTCATATTAGTATATCATTATAAGAGAGTTTTTGTATACCGTATTTTAATCGTCCGGCATTTTTTTTCTCTCAGCTCGCATGCTCATAGGAAACATTATTACAGATACGCAAGCGCAATTTCCTATGAGCATGCACGCTAGGTTGAAAAAAAATACTGTATTATAAAAATACGGTATGTAAAAACTCTATTGTCTTTGATCCATTTTGTCTAATATATGTTAAGAACTTTTGATTAAGGAATTAATTATGGTTTGAAGTTATCATCCTTGTAATGAATGTCTGGAATGTACATCGTTATTTTATTTGAACATGAATACAGGATCTAAGAGAAAACATCATTTTAGCTGATTACTGAGGTATTGATTGAAACTGAAATCTTAATGAAGAATGAGGATACTTGCAAAAGTTCCTATGAAAGACTGTAAAGTCCCAAAATGCCATGGCTCTCTGCTAAAAGCAAAATTGTAAGATTAAAACAGATCTAGCCAATAAGCACTTTGCAGTGTAAGATTTCTGAAAAGTTCTGATGTATCAAATTGTCAAGTAGCTTTTTTCTTGATTCAATTTTACAAAATAACAGGGGTAAAGTATAGAGAAAGTATATAAGCATAATTCTTATTGTGAAACAAAAAAAAATATATACTAGGATTAAGATATGCATGATAGTTGATGATATAAGAGAAATGGGAACAAGACAACGAATTTATAAAGAATGTGTGAGTTAACAGAAGTATATCAATGCATTTGTTAAGTAATTCGTATCATCAAATTCTGAAAAGTTTTGATAACAAATTACTGTAATAAAATAATACAAGTGTTTGTTTTGAAATTGGAATTAGTTTCTAGCAGATGTTATGGATAGTTTAAATAAATAAAGAAGGGAAAAGCATATACCGTATAGTAATTAGTCTTTTTATTGACAAGAGAAATTTCTGTAGAATATCACAGGGGAACTGTACATCAATCACCATATTTTAGAAAATTAAAAATCTGCGCATATCAGTAACTAGAAAAGACAATTCCAGAATTTGGAATTGGTTTATTTCTTTAAAAAGAAACTATATCAGAAATTAAAGTAGAAAGAACATAATCTGAGAGCTGATTTTTAGAGCAGAATAATTTTCATTTAAAGAATCAGTTTACTGATTTCTAAATATGTAGAATCGTTCTTTTGTCCCTGACGAAAATAAGATTTAACAAAAGACATGGCCATTTCAATTTAAGAAACAGTGCAGTTCACTTTGTACAAATATAATTACTAAAAATGAGCGGTTTTGCAAAAAAATGTAATTTTCTTTTTGCAGCAACATTTTACTTTGAAATGTTTACTGAGTTACTCTACCTTATGATTTTCTTTCCAGATGCAAGATTGCCATATGAATCAACTCCCAATACAAGTGTGCCAATTATAGATGTAAGTGATGATAAGGAAGTATATCAGAACACTCCAGAAGAAAACCAACCATCACATGACAGTACTGAAAAACTCCTTCAAGTGACAGAAATAAGGAAAAAAATTATTGATTCTCCAGATACAGGTATTTTTTTTTTTTTTTTTTTTTTTTTTTTTTTTAATGGTAGTAACATCTGTTTCCTAGGTCTAAGTCGCATAAAATAGTAAAAGAATTCAGCTTTTAAGAATTAGTTTAATTGTTGTGCTATTTTTGAGAAATTTTACCAAATATTGTTTCAGATATATCTTGCCATTAAGCTTCCCGAACATAAGTGCATTTCGTGTTATTTTATCATTATTGGCTCTGATCCATTTTGTATAATAAATGTTAGGAATTCTTGATTAATGAATACCAAAATGTACAAACAAAATAATTCCTTAAATGTGCTTAATAAAGTATAAATTGTGAGTTATGGTTTAAAATTACCGTCATCATTAAAAGTGACATAATATTATTATGTAAAGATTGTCATGCAATGTATATAGTAGAATATCTAGTAACTCATTCGTAGCAGTCTTTCAGCTGTTGAATGATGAAATATTTTTCAATGAATTGATTTCATTCTACTTTTTATCTCTTGATGGCATTACGTACAAATGCACATATTATTGTATCACGCTTTTTTAATTTGTTAAAATAAGTTGTTAATAAATTTATTATGGTTATATAATTGATTAACGTTTTATACCTTCATATATATATAAATTTGGCAGTTCAAATTTACTCTTATGGAGGTCAAATTCCTCTCAACATTTGGGTTTTGTTTATATGCTAGCTAATACATAAAAAAAATACTTATAAATGTTTATATGCTAGCTAATACATAAAAAATACTTATAAATGTTTATATGCATATGTACATCTAAATATGTATCTCTGTATCAGTAGTCATGCACTTGTATACCTAATGTTATATTTTTAAATATGCATTCATTAATCTGTAATTTTTATTCAATAAGCATGTTTATAAATATATACTTATTTACATGTTTTCAAATGCATTTGGAGGTATGTATATATGTGTATGTTTCTGCTCATGTATGTATACATATAAATGTAAATGTATGCATATATGTTTGGGTGAATGTGTGTATGCAGGTAGGTAGGTGTGTAATGTGAATGTGGATATGTAGGTTTGTGTATATGAAAATGTGGACAGCATATATATGTGGATATATATGCTGTTTCTTTTGTGTGGGATTGTATTTAGATATGTTTGTGCCTGTGTTCGTGTTATGTCTGTCTGTATGTGCGTGTGCACGAGTTATACATGTTGCATTTGTGTGTGTGCTCTTGCGCGTTAAGCCTGGACGATAAGTCAGTATTTATCGAAATATTGATTTTAACAAAATGACATATCCGATTTGATTTTCTATCGTTAATGAAATTCCGATTTAAGATGTCGATATTATAGGCGACATACGCGTTTCCTGTAAAATCAATATTACAATTGATTTTGCATAGCTCTGATGATCTTGAATTGGTATTGGTCAGCTACAGCTTCCCATTTCACATGAGCGAGAGAGAAAAGCGATTCCAATGTTCCAACATTGAAATTCCGATATCCAACAGCGGAATAGCGATTTATAAAACCAGTATAACTGCTTCTGAGATCATCGGCGAATCCGGGTTTCAATCGGACGATCGTGTTCCTGCCTGACTTTATTTATATCCCCTTTTGGATATATCTGATGTTTTTCCGATATTCATTATTTGTTTATCATTTATTGTTATCAGTTGGTATTTAAGGGTGCAAATTTGCTTTCTGAAGGAGTATTTAGTACTGTGAGCACATGGTTAAAAAGAATCGCACATCTTGTAGCCAAAAAATTCTAGAAATGCAAATTTTCTTAAATTTCAATAATCTTTTTTTTTTTTTTCCCATATCATTTTGAAATTGTTTTGTTGAAATTTGATATTTTCATTCACTAAAATTTTGTAGAATTTATTTAATCTATAATATATATTTAATAATGCTTTTATTTTCTCATATACGTAATTCATAATGTATATAATTAAAAAATGAAAAGTTTTTGGATTGTTTTTATTTAAAAGGTCTAAATAGTGATTTAATTTTTTATTTAAGTTCAGATGGTGAAATGATAAAACTAATAAAAATGAAAAAAAAAAAAAAAAAAAGCCTACACAACATTCTTAATTAACCTTATATTTTTAAAAAGTCTTGTGTCTAAAAGTTAATTTCATTTTGCGTATTAAATCTAAGTAAAAGTAATTAAAAATTAATTAGATTTTACCCACAATCATATTTCTGAATAAAAATTATCTGCTTGCTTTGTAGAAATCTAAATTTTATTTTTTTCCTGTTTTAGAAATTTTGTACTTAGATATTACCATTTCGCTTAGCAATCAGCATGATCTTTCTACTCGAAAGATTGTATAAAGGCTAAACACTCATTATTTTTATACAGTCATTTACTCTTATTTATTGTTTTCATTATTGGGGAAGCATTTTTCATGTTTACAGTTGAGTCTTTTAAAGTATAAGAGAAGAGGTTTTAGATATAAATAATAATAATTCTCCTTCTTTGCATTTTGATAAGCTCATTAATAACTATCTCTCCATACCCAGTATTTTTCGATCTTAAAATTTAATTTAATATATTGCTTATTTATTGTGGAAAAAAAGGTGGTAAAGGTAAGATATATGCCTGTGTATGTTTGTATGTATATGCATATAAGTGGGAATGTGTGTATAAATGTGCATTTATGTGATTGGTTTATATGTACAAACATACATATCTAAATAGATAGGCACATACATACTTACTGATATTCATACACATGCAGAAAAATATATTCACACAACCATATATACATGCACACACATAAATACCAAAGCACAAACCCACAGGCCTACATTTCTACATACAATCACATGCGCACACCTACATTCATATATACACACAAATGTACACACACATTGGCATACTCAACGAGCAAACACATATAAATACTCAACTGCATATATCCCCACACAGATAAACACTCGTATATATACGCACCTACTAATGTATTTTAATACTTAACTAAATAAATATGTATTTGTAGTTGTGGGTACATGCATAATCATGCTTACTGATAAAAAAATCAAATAAACTTAGACATACGCTCATGCATATTTTAAGATGCACATATGTAATTGTGTTAGCATTTATATAAGAAACTATTTTTAAAAGGGTTGAATTTTCATTTGTGAAAAGGTGAATTTTGTTTGCAAAATGCCGAATTTGGATTCCCAAACTTATATACAGTAATTGCACTTAGTTGACAGTAAGTACAGTAGACTAGTTAATATGTATATAATAGTTAGAGTATGCAATAAGCAGTAAGAATTATTGACAATATTTCAAATAAGTAGTTGACTTTGTAATTTCGTTTCATACATTTAATCAAATATTCTAAAAACATGACCGATTCCTGCATCTTTCGGGCTAAAAGATCTATGACATTCATCTTACTTACAGATATATTCATAGAAATAAAATGGTTTAATAATGTGTTTCTAAAAGTGTTAAATAGATGAAATCGACAATTTATGTTTAATATTCTAATTAGAAGTGTGTTATTTAATTTTAATACAAATATAGGGTTCATAATATTGCTTATACTTATGTATTTATGGATGAATTAAAAAAATAATTTTTTCCGCGATGACTTTTAAAACTTATTTTGCCTTCCTGCTTCTATACCCCTTGAACAGTTTTCTAGTTGAAGCAATTGCCTTCATTTCTTCTTGTCAAACAAATGTAAGTTTCTATTACTTCGACCTTAAAAATGATTATCTATTAGTCAATTTTTCAACAATTTAAGTTTATATGACATATGTTAGCAGATGTATGATTGTCTCACTTCAAAAGAATTTCGATTAAAATTACTCAGTAAGTCATAAATTATTAAATACCCTGAATGAATAAGAAAAAAAGTCTTTTTTATTAAATAAATATATATGCCTTTCTGCAATTATATATAAATTTCATTTGAAATCTCTTGTTAAAAAAAAATTAAAATTTTTTTCATAGTTAATTACACGTTAAAATTTTTTTTTAAATCTGACTAGTAAGGGTTTATGAAGAAATTGTGTTTTTTGTGTTGCCAATTTGATTAATGATAATTTTACAATATGTGTTTATGGGTTTGTTCCTGTATTGCCCATCCATCAATTTTAAATACGCTTTCCTTTTTGTGGTATGTTTCCTGTAACAAATTTGCTTTCATTGAAATTTTATTAATTTTTGTAACATAGGCTTTATTTGCATCAAAATATTTTATTTGATAAATTCAAATCATTTTCAGTTTAAATGTATTCCAGCTTATTTAGCTAAGCTTTAATTAGTGTAAAGAAGTTATTTTATACAATAAAATACTCACATCAACTATTTTCATTAAATATTTTAAAATGTGATGCACTGTAAAATTTTGTTTTCAGGAGGTTTTACCCAGTCTTTGTGTATGAATGATCCAGCTTCAGATTATAAATTTGGGGGAAGAACATAATAGCAGTTTTAGGAGAATCCAGCGGTTATATGGTAGAAAAAAAAAAAAAATGAAGCAAATGTCACACAAAAAAAGTATGTTTATGAAAATATTATATGTATCTCTATATTTGTAGGTTTCCTGTTTGAGGGAATTTAAAAGTGTGGTTTAATTTTTAAAAAAAAAAAGTGGTTATGTTGTTAAATATATATTTTTTATTTTGCTAATTATATTTTGTTCTCAAAAGCCTCTTTACCTTAAAAACAAAGCTGTCATTCAAGCATTAAATATTTGTTTCAATTCAACCTTTAGTGGCTTTTGTTATATTAATATTTTGTATTCTAAATTAATAAATATCAAAACTTGAAAATAAAATGATTAAATAAATTTGCTTATTGATAGAGTATTAAAGTGTGTTATTGTTTGAAATACATTCATTATCAGTGGCCGAATTTTATTAGATAGCAATCTTTATGTGCAGATTTCCGTGCAATAGACTGTATAGTAATTTATCTGGGCAACTTTTTTAGCTGTTAAATGATAATTTAAATATATTGCAGCTTATTTTTGCAAGACAATTTTTTATTAGTGTAAAATTTATTATTTTATAAAATAATAAATATTATATTTATTTATTATTTAAAAATTTAGTTATTTTGTTTTAAACAATAATATTTTTGCTGTAACAATTAAAATTGAAATGTGTATATAGTTGATTTATAAAATTTTCTTTTCAGAAGTGAAATATATGCGAAAATTCGGTTGGGCAAATTCTGCTGAAAACAAAAAAATACGACAGGAAATAAGTATGTTTATAAAATAGGATATGTGTCTCTATATTTGTAGGTTTCTTGTTCAGATTATTTAAAAATTTAATTAATTTTTTGAAAAAGGTTTTTAATTGGTTAAAAATTCATTTTTTTAAAATTTGTAATTATATTTTTGTCAGGCTTTCAAAATAAGACTGACAGCCGCCATTAAATATATGCTGCAATTCACCCTTTAGTGATTTTCATCCTATAAAAAATAGATATTTTAGATAAATGGATATGGAAAGTTACAAGTTAATTAATTTAGGTTTACTGGTTAATATAGTATAAATATTGTGTTGTTGTTTGGTAATGTATTCGATCCAGTAACTGAAGATTGTTAGATAAATATATTATGTGAAGATTTTTGTGATATATAGAGCACACTATATAGCAACTCATTGGTGTCGGTTTTTTAACTGTTAAATGATGAATAGCTGTTGAATGTAAGTTTGAATATATTTTAGATTATTTTGCAAAAGAATTTTTTTTAGTGAAAAATACATTGGTTTTAAAAACAGTATTTTTACTGTAACAATTTACATTGAAATATGTAAAAGCTTGATCTACTATAAAATTCTCATTTCAGGGCAGGAGTCTATAAAAAATGCGAGTCTGCTGCCTTCTACAGATTTTCCAATAGAAACAAAAACAAAAGAGAAAACAAGTATGTTTATCAAAATAATATATCTGCCTCTATATTTATAGATTTTCTATTCAGAACATTAAAACTATGGATAAATTTTTAAAAAAGTTTTTAAGATGTTAAATTCATTGTTTATTGTTTAATTATATTTTGTCTGCCACACATTAAATATGTGCTGCAATTCAACCTTTAGAGGCTTTTGTTCTATAAATATTAGGTATACTAGATTAATGGATATCAAAATTGTCAAATAAAATAATTACATAAGTTTGCTTGTTAATAGAGTATTAAAAGTGTGTTATTGTTTGGAAATAAATTTATTGGTAGTGGCTGAGATTGCAATGCACTTGCAATGTGCGGATGTTTATTTTTATCAGTAGCAGAATATGTAGTAACTCATGAGCAACAGTCATTCAGCAATTGAACGATGAAATATCTTCTTTCACAGTTTTCATGCCTAGTTATTCCACCCATACACAAATGTCTATAAATAGAAATGCACATGTTGATAATGCTTTTTTTTTTTTTTTTTTTTTATTTGATCTACTAGTATGTAAGTGGTTAATTTTTTAATTTTATTTAATCAATTTGAACAAATGTTCTAAGATAGGGTGAAATTCTTTCTTCTTCCTTGAGAATATCTGCATGACATTCACCTTAACTGCACAGGAGTCCATAAAAATAAATGGTTGAGAATGTTTTCTAACTATTTAAATTTAAGAAAATTGACAAGTTATGTTCATTATTTTGATGTGAAATGTGTCCTTTAATTTTAATAAAAGTGTATGCTTTTTATTGCTTATACATATAGACTTATTGATGTATTAAGAAAAAAAATTTCCAAGGTGTATTTTAAAATTTATTTCCCCTTCCTACTTCTACACCTTGAACAGTTTTATAGTTGAAGCATTTGCCTTCATTTCTACAAGCCATTTATTACTTTATTTAGTAGTCTTTATTTTTTTCTTAAAAATAATTATTTATTGGTCACTTTTTCAACAATTTAAGTTAATGTAAAATATGGTAGCACATCAGTTATGAATGATTGTCACACTTCAAATGAATTTCCATTAAAACTATTCAGTAAGTTATAAATTATTAAGTGCCTTGAATAAATAAAAAAATTCTTTTTATTAAATAATTATATATGGTTTACTATAATTAGAGGGGCAGTCTGAAATTTCACGGAATTTTGTTGCAACTCTTTATTACCACATTATAATTATTTTTGTACTACTGGAATCTATAATACACACTTTGATAGCAGGGTAAAACTGCAGGCGAGAGTGTGTGGTGATCAGCAGGCGCGATGTCGAAGTTCGAGTTTTGAGAGAACGTAAATTTTATTTGCAGATTGGGGAAATGAGCTTCAGTGACTTTGTCTTACAGTTTAGGTTCAAGTTTCTTTAAAGAAAACAGCCATTTACAAGTGATTTTCAACATTTTGGGGTGAACATGAATTACTGGAAAACATTAAACTTCCAAAAACATAGGAATAATCGTGCAAATGAAACAAGTAATCAGATCAGACAGAAGAATGATCATGGGCTAGTTAGCACAAAAAGTGGAGATCTCTCATGAAACCATTCAGTCAATCCTGCTATATTATTTGAAGATGAAACGTGCCAGTGCAAAGTTTATCACACTGCTGCTGAACGTGTGTCTCAAATTATAACTCCTCGGTTGATTGTAACTCTTTATTACCTCAATATATATGCACATTAACTTAATCGCCTTGAAATTGGCTCCTTCAAAACATACAAACTAGATCTACAGCTCCTGCCCTAGCCGAAAATAATGAAAAAGTCCTGTTGTGTTATATTCAGAAGTTTAACAGTCACTTAGGTATTGATGATTTCTACGGTGTCAAAATGGTTACCTTAGAGGCCCAATTTGATCTTTGGGGAGAGCGAGAAATTCGGTGAGAAGGGAGGCTGGTGAAGGAATGGAATTTTCTTTCCTGCGACGCACGTTTGCACAACAATCCATGTGAGGATTATCATTAGGAGATTCTCCTGGGGCAGAGACCATTCTCCTTGCCATTTGGTGGGACATCTTCAGATTGTCTCTCACTGTCTTTTCAAAAGAGCCGTTAACAGTTTGTCTAGCTGCCACAAAATCATTGTGCATCAAACTATCATTGCTGAAAACACAATGAGCATAACTTTTGTTTTGGATTTGACATGGCGTTATTTCATTGGTCGAAGTGAGGACGTTGCGTGCCATTCTGATGACTGTATTTTTGCCTCCGGGTCGTAAGCACACTACCAGATTTCGTCACTAGACATTGCATTTACAATATTTTGCAATTACTGGTTAAAAAAAAAAAAAAAAAATGTGTCTTTACTTAAATAATAAGGTTTAATGAATAAATTGTGCTGTTTTGTGTAGTCATTTTGATTAAAGATAATTGTAAAATAATTTTCTATGAGTTTGTTCTTGTATTATCAATCCATCAGGTTTAAATCTGCTTTCCTTTTTGTGGTATGTTTCCTGTTACAAATCTGCTTTGTTTTAATTTTTATTGATTTATGTAACATAGTCTTTATTTGCATCAAAATATTATATTTGATAGAGTCGAGTCATTTTCAGTTTAAATGTATTGCAGCTTATTTGACTTGGCTTTAATTAGTGTAAAAAGAAGTTACTTTATACAATAAAATACTCACAGCAACTATTTTCATTAAATATTTTTAAAAAAGTGAACTATAAAATTTTCTTTTCAGAAGATAAAATTATATAAAATTTTTTTTTTTTTTTTTTTTTTTTTGTGTATGAATGATCCAGTTACTGATGATCCAGTAAGTGAATCGGAAGTAAAATATATTTGCAGTGTGAGGAGAAACAAGCACAATTCATCAGAAAGTAGATTAATGAAGCATATATCAGGGGAAAGAGGTATGTTTATGGTAGTAATATACGTTTCTCTATATTTGTGGTTTTTTAAAGAGAAATTTTTAAAAATGTGTTTTAATATAAAAGGAAGTTTTTTTTAATTTTTAATACCTTTTTTTTATTAATAATACTTAACAAGTTTTCAAAACATAACTGACGTTTTCACATTATATGTGCGGCATTGCAATCAATTAGGAATTTGATTTTTAATTTTTTGCTAATAAATTTTATTTTTATTTCCGCTACATTAATTTGTATTAAAAAAATCAGTTTTTGCAGTTTGTTGTACAAAATAATTAAAATTCTATTTCAAGAATTTTAAGCATATTGTTATTTTATTTCTGTAAGATTCTGTAAAAAAAAAATAATTATAAAATAAGAAGGATAAAGCAAAAATTAAGTAAAAGATAAAGGATAAAGTAAAAATTATGTACTGAGGATATTTTATGCTTAATTTTTGTAGCTGGATTTAATTTTTGCATTGCTATTTTCAGAGCAGTGTATTTGTGGTTTCGTAAGGAAAATTTTTTAAAAGGTGATTTAAAATAAAAGGAAGCTTTCTTATGTTTAAAGGATGTTTTTTTTTTTTAATTTATTTTTTTATTAATAATACTTAATCAAGTTTTCATAACATAACTGACATTTTCACATTTTATATGTGGGGCATTGCAATCTTTAATATCTTTTACATTATAAATGTTAGATAATTTTAATTAATATATATAAAAATGCAAGGAAGGTAATTCTATTAATATGCTTGTTATAAGAGTAATAAAAATTTGTTTGCAATTAAATTCATTTACTTTTGCCGAAAATTGCAGGTTTAGAATCTTGCTATAAATGCTTTATAATTTATTCCTGTTCCTGTTTATAATTTATTTATTGTTGTTGTGACTATTTTAAAAGTCTGCTTGTGGGCAGAGATAGCTGCTCATAACCTGCTACCCACCACGTGCTTCAAAGATATAGTTATAGAGCTCTAACAACAAACTCTATACCATGTTGAACTAGTAATTAAGATGTTAAACAATAATAAATGAGCTGAACCCGATGGTATCAAAGCTGAGCTGATCAGATTAAAATCGATGAAGAGAAATTAAATAAAGCAGTTTATTAACTAATTTGATATATAAGGACAAACAAACAAATGCCCACTGAGTGGGAAGAAGACAGTGTCTGTCTGTCATATATGTAAAAAAGATAAGATGGAATGTTTAATTACAGGGGAATTACTTTACTGAACTCAGTTTATAAAATCTTCATCACTATTTTAAGTAAACAATTGTTATTATACATCTCTAAAGCCATTGGAAACTACCAGTGTGGATTCCAGAGGAGGAAATAACAATTTATTAATTATATACTATTACTCAAATCTTTGAAAAAAATATGGAATATAACATGGACATGTACAGCCTGTTTATAACAGTATCAACAGAGAAATCTACTTTAAGCTATGTTGGAATTTGAATTCTAAAGAAACTGATAAGACTCACGAGGATAACAGCTTAAAAAAGTGATTTATAGAATAAAATTTTCCTACTTCTCAATCAGAGCTCTTTTATCCTTAGAAAGGACTACGGCAGGGAGACTTACAACCTTGCCCTTTGTTTAACATAGTTCTAGAATAAAACCATAAGATCCTCTGGAATAAATACAAGTTCAACCATCTAATTGTTTCTTTTACCAATAATATTATCTCTGTGCAAACTAAACGGATTGATAACGAGGGATTTATCTTGCTGGAGGATGATGCAAGGGAAATGGGCATGACCATTAAGATAAAAATGGACTGTCAGATAGTTGCTAAATAAAATTCTTGCAGGTGCAGATTTTCATTTTTATCAATCATGCTGTGTAGTAAGTCATGGGTTCAGTCTTTCAACAGTTGAATGATGAAATATCTTCTTTTATAGTTTGCATGCCTAGTTATTGCATTATACACAAATGTCTTTAAATACAACTGCACAATGTTGATCATGCTTTTTTTTTTTTTTTAAAATGTATTTATTGTATTGGCATTTAAATGGTAATTTTTTTTTTAAATTTTATTCTATCCTTGTGTGAAATTCTTTCTTTTTCTTGGATATTATACACTACTGGCCATTAAAATTGCTGCACCAAGAAGGCGACATGCTACAGACGTGAAATTTAAACGACAGGAAGAAAGTGCTGTGATATGCAAATGATTAGCTTTTCAGCTCATTCAGACAAAACAGGCGCCAGTAGCAACACCTACAATGTGATTAAATAAGGATATTGTTCAGCCGGTTTCTAATACACAAATTGCATTTGAACGTTGTTGCCTGGTGAAAAATTGCTGTGATGCCTCGTGTACGAAGCAAAAATGCGTACCAGCACGTTTTTGACTTTGATAAATGTCGAATTATAGCGTACCGGGATTGCGGTTTATCGTATCGCAGTATTGCTGCTCGCGTCGATCGAGAACCAATGACTGTTAGCAGAATATGGAATCAATGGGTTCAGGACAATGCGGAACGCCGTACTGGATCTCAACGGCCCCCTATCACTAGCACTTAAATATGAAAAAAAATTGAAAAATTATGTTTATTATTCTTATAAAAAATGTGTCCTTTAATTTTAATATTAGTATTGTGTTCTCAGTTATTCTACCTATGTACTTAAGAATGTATGATAAAAATAATTTTAGCTACGAAGCCTTTTAAAACCTTTCTCCCCTTCCTGTTTCTGATCTTGCTATTCAGTTTTATTGTTAAATCAATGGCCTTTATGATAACACTTCAAATTAACTGCTGTAAAAATTACTCAATCAGTAGTTAGCTGATAAATAACTTGGAATTAATAAACAATAATATCTTAAGTGTCGAATAAATAGATATATCTTAGTACAATGAGATATACTACTGTGTCCAAAAATTAGACGAATTTTCAATTTAAAATTCCCGGGGCTTATGGATTTTTTTTTAGGTTGCTGGCACTGTCCTATCATCTGTGTAAAATTTGACGTCAAAATATTCATTAGTGTTTGAGTTACGCTTGGCTTTGTGAGATGCTAAAACTGATTCTGGCGATTTTGGAAATGTCTGAATTAATAAAACAAAGAACTTGCATTAAATTTTGTTTGCGAAAACGTATAAAATGTTGCAGAAGGCATTCGATGAGCATTCCTATATCGGAAGGAGATGTTTAGAAGTAGTATAAACAGTTCAAAGAAGGCAGAGAACGCGTTGAAGACGAAGAGCCCTCTGGTCGACCATCATCCTCAACGGACGAAGCTCACGTCCAAAAAATGAAAGATTTGGTGCTTGCAAACTGCCGATTTACAATTAGAGACTTTTCTGATGATGTTGGAATTTCAAAGGATCGGTCAATTCCGTTTTGGGCCTCAAACGCGTCAAATCTCGATTGTTACCGAAAACACTGAATTCGCCAGCTCACACTGCATTGATTCTTCGTGACTTTTTCGCCAAAAATTAACTCATATCGTTCCACAACCACTTGATTTACACCGTGCGATTTCTGTCTTGTCCCTAAACTCAAAAGATCACTCCGGGAACACCGTTTCGATTGAAGAGATTCAACGTGAATCGCCGCGCACTTTGAAGGCCATCCCAACCGATGACTGTTTAGCTTGCATTGAGGATTGGAAAAAAAGTTGGCATAAGTGCATTGTGTCCGGAGAGGATTACTTTGAAGGCTATGAAATAAATTTAGAAGTATAAATAAAGAGTTTTTGAAAAAAAATAATTGGCCTTCTTTTTTGGGCACAATATTTGTTACAATGAACTTCGAGTGATTGACTTAAAATTAGCAACAGTCAAAATTTTCAATATATTCCTTTTGTTAATTAATTTGATTTTAACTATCTGTTTTCTGACCCTTGTTATATAAAACAAATTACGCACCTATTTGTTATTGTAAAATTTTATCTTTTTTTCAGACGAAAATCGGTAAAGGATAATTGAAAAAAAAAAAAAATTATGCTAAAATGATTGTTTTTATCTTAAAAGGCCCGATTGAAAAATCGGAGTTTTGAAATAAAAAAAATTAAGGGGTATTTTTATCTTTTTTTTTTTTTTTTTTTTTTGTAAGAATTGTACTATTTTGCAATCCTGATTTGATACGTAAAATATTTCAGTGGTAATATATCTATCAATATCTATAATTTTCTATCAATATCAATATCTATAAATTTTAAATCTGCGTTCTTTTTGTGATGTTTATACTATCTGCTTTCCTTTAACTTTCAGTAAAATTTTATTGCTTTCTGTAACGCAATATTTATTTGTATGAAGAAAATCTTTTAATATCTTTTAATATTGTGATAGCATTTTGAGGTTAAATGTGTTGTTACTTTGCATAAAACTTTGTTTAGTATAAATAATTTGTTTTAAACAATATTATTTTCCATGGGAATTTACCTTAAAATGTTTACGTGCTTATTCAAATGTGAAATATTTTCAGAAGAGGAAGTAAAACAAATAGTATATATATGAATGGTGCAGCTGCCGATGTAAGTGAATTTGAGGAACAATGTAGCAGTGGTTTTTTGGGAAACCAGCTGTTATTTGAAAATAATAAGCGAATCATCGAATCGAAAGTATCGGAAAAGAGATTAATGAATCAAATAAAAGAGGAAAGAAGTTTGTTTATGATAATAATATATGTGCCTCTGTATTTGTGGTTTCTTAAGCAGAATTTTTACAAATGGATTTTAATATTTAAGCTTTTTAAGTTTTAAAGTATGGTTCTTTTTTTTTTTATTATTATTATTAATAATACTATATCAAGTTTCCAAACATAACTGCCATTTTCACATTTTGTATGTACGGCATTGCAATCTTTAATGTCTTTTTCGTAATAAATATTAGTTAATTTTAATTAATATATAAAAAAAATAGCAATGGAACTAATTCTTTTAATTTTTTTGCTATTAGTTTGGTTAATAAAAGTTTATTTCAAATCAAATTCATTAACAATTGCTGCAAATTGCAAGTTTAAAATCTTGCCATAAATGCTTTAGAATTTATTCCAGATAAAATATTTTCATGCAATGTAAATAGTAGGCTATGTGGTAACAGAGACATTTAAAATTTAAATTAAGAGATGCAAGTTATATAATTCTATCGACTTGTAAATAATGTTGGGACTGAAAAAAAAAAAAAAAGGGAGTAATTCCAAAAGACGGGGGGAGGTTCTGTTCTGTAAGCTTGAATTTTTTAAAAGTCTCATTGTTTGTTGAGGTAACTATTCCTAACCTACTACCCACCATGAGCTGCAAAGATAAAAGTTATAGAGAAGCATCTACCAACTCTATACAATGTTGAACTAGCAATTAAGATATTAAACAATAATAAATGAGCTGGACCAGATGATATCGAAACTGAGCTCTTAAAGATCATCTAAATGAAACTAAATAAAGCAATCCATTAACTAATTTGTTGTTTAAGGGCACAGTAACACATGCCCTCTGAGTAGAAACAAGAAACTATCATATACATAAAAAATATAAACTGGAATGTTGTAATTAGAGAGGAATTAATTTACTGAACTCCTCAGCTTATAAAATCTATACCAATTATTTATATAAACAATTACTAATATACACCTCTAAAATTATAGGGAATTACCAGTTTGGATACCTGAGGGAGGAAACGACAACTAATCAATTATTTACTATTAGGCAAATGTTTGAAAGAAATAAAGAATAGAACATTGACACCTACTACCTGTTCTTTGACTTTTTACAGTTGTTTCTGAGGGTATCAACAGAGAAAAACTACTTGAATCTATGTTGGAATTTAAATCCCAAAGAAACTGATAAGACTCAAGAGGATGACTCCTTAAAAAGAAAAAAAAATGATTTGCAGAATAAAATTTCCTACTTCTCAATCAGAGCCCTTTTATTCTTAGAAAGGACTATGGCAAGGAGATTCAATATTTTGCTTGTTGATTAATATAGCTATAGAAAAATCCACGACCTGATGGCCAATTGCATACCACAGGCTGCAGGTTCGATTCCTAGCAATGGCATGGATATTTATTAGTGGTACGGAAACCACGTTAAACTGTAGGTACCGGTCTAGTTGGCCTAAAGTGTGTACAAAATGACTGACCAAACCATTCTAAAAAGGGCATAAGGAAAATAAATACAAGAGCAACCGAACAATTTTTTTCTTTGCCGATGATATAATCATTGGGCTAACTAAAGGGCTGTTAACAAGGTATTTGTCTAGCTCAAGGAAGCAGCAAGGAAAATGTACCTGGCCATTAATTAAAATAATACTAAACTGTCAGAAAGTTTAAAAAGTTAGATAAATCTTATTATGTGCAGCTTTTCATTTTTATCAATGGCAGACTACTGGCCACTAAAATTGCTACGCCAGGAAATAATTCAGATAACAAAATGATATTTATTGGACAAATATATTATACTGGAAATAACAAGTGATTACATTTACAAGAAATTTGGGTTTATAGATCCTGAGAAATCAGTACCCAAAACCACCACCTCTGGCAGTAATAACAGCACTTATTCGCCTGGGCATTGAGTCAGTCAGAGATTGGATGGCATGTACAGTGCCACAGCTCATCAACCGTACTGTCTGGCGTGTGGTGACGAGCCAATCTCTCGGCAACCATGGACCAGATGTTTTCTATTGGCGAGAGATCTGGTGAAAGTGAAGGCCAGGGCTACAGCCGAACATTTTCCAATACCGGCAATATGCGATCGTGCATTATCCTGCTGGAAACGTAGGGTTTCGCAGGGCTCGAATAAAGGGTAGAGCCACGGGTCGTAACACACCAGAAATGTAACATGCACTGTTCAAAGTGCCGTCATTGCGAACAAGAAGTGACGGAGACGTGTATCCAATAGCACCCCATAACATCACGCCAGGTGATGGGCTAGTATGACGATGACGAATGTACGCTGCCAATGTGCGTTCACCACGATGCCGACAAACACGGATGCGACCATCTTGATGCTGTAAACAGAACCTGGATTCATCTGAAAAAATGACGTCTCGCCATTCGTGCGTCAAGGTTCGTCGTTGATCACACCATTGAAGACGTTCCTGTCTGTGATGCAGCGTCAAGAATAGCCGCAGTCACGGTCTCCGAGCTGAGAGTCCATGCTGCTGCAAACGCCGTCAAACTGTTCGTGCAGACACTTGTTATCTTGCAAACAACCCCAATTCTTGACTCAGGGCTCGTGACTTGGCTGCACGATTCATTAAGGCCATGCGGGTAACATGCCTGTCTTCTCGGCTGCTAGTGATAGGGAGCCGTTGAGATCCAGCACGGCGTTCCATATTAACGTCCTGAACCCATCGATTTCATATTCTGCTGACAGTCATTGGATCTCCACCGACGCGAGCAGCAATACTGCGATACGATAAACCGTACGCTACAATTCAACATTTATCAAAGTTAGAAACGTCCTGGTACGCATTTCTGCTTCTTACACGAGGCATCACAAATTTTCACCAGGCAACAACGTTTAAATGCAATTTGTGTATGAAAAACCGGCTGAAAAATATCCTCATTTATTGACATTGTAAGTTTCGGTACCGGCGCCTGCTTTGTCTGAATGCGCTGAAAACCTAATCATTTGCATATCACAGCACTATCCTGTTTCTGTTCTTCTTATTCAGTTTTATTGTTGAAGCTATGGTCTCTAGGATAATATTTCAAATGAATTGCTATAAAAAATTGCTCCATAAGTCATTAGTTAATAAATGTCTTAGAATAAATAAGAATTTGTTCATTGTTAAATAAATAGATATATCTTATTACAATCGGATATATTTTTTGCAATCAACTCAGAATCAGTAACTTAAAATAAACAACAGCCAATATATTCATTATATTTCTTTTCTTAATTATTTTGGTTTTATAACTATTTGTTTTCTCACCCTTGTGCCATAAAACTAACTATGTACCCACTTGACTTCAAGTTTTTATTATTGTAAAATTTTATATTTTCTTCAGACAAAAATTGGTAAAGGATAACTGAAAAAAAAAAAAAAATTTGAGAAATGATTGTTTTTATTTAAAAATCGTTTCTTTGACATAAAAATAATTAATGGAAATTTTTTGTTAAGAATTGTGCTCATTTGCAATACTGATTTGATATGTAAAATATTTTAACAGTAGTATATAGGATTAAGACTGTATTTTCGATCTATCAATTTTAAATTTGCATTCTTTTTATGGTGTTTATCTTGTGTATAAATCTGCTTTCCTTCAACTTTCATTGGAATTTTATTGATTTCAGTAATGCACTCTTTATTTGTATAAAAAAAAAATATTTTAATAGTGTGATATCATTTGATGTTTAAATGTATTGTTACTTTTTTTACATAAAACTTTGTTTAGTATAAATTATTTGTTTTAAACAATATTTTTTTTCATGGGAATTTACTTTAAAAGACTTATATATGTTTAGTCAAATATGAAATGTTTTTCAGAAAAGAAAATGAAACAAATTTCACATATGCAAGATCTTAGGGAATTAGAGGATTGTTTTTTGGAAAACCAGGAGGTATTTGAAAATAATCTGAGAGTCATCGAAGCGAAAGCAGCGGAAAAGAGGTCAGAGAAGCAAACAGAGAAAAAAAGTATGTTTATGGTAGTAATATATGTATCTCTGTATTTGTGCTTTCTTTCGCAGAAATTTTTAAAAATAAGGTTTAATATAAAAGGAAGCTTTTTAAAGTTTTTAAGTACTTTTATTTTATATTAATTATACTTAATCAAGTTTGCAAAACATAACTACACTTTTCGCATCATATATGTGAGGCATTGCAAACTTTGATTTCTGTTACATTATAAATATTATGTAATATGATTAAATCATATCAAAAACTGCAAGAAAATTATGCAAGCTTGTTATTAGAGTTATAAAAGTTTATTGTTTGTAAGTTTAATATCTTGCCAGAAATGCTTTAGAATTTATGTCAGTTATAAGAATTTAATGCAATGTAAATAGCAGGCTATGAAGTAACAGCGGCGATTAAAATTTAAAATAACATATGGTGATTATGGAATTCTATTGACTTGTAAGTAATGTTAGATAACTACAGCTAACCTGTTGCCCACCATGGGCTTCAAAGATAAAGTTATAGAGCCCTATCTACAAACTCTATACCATGTTGAACTAGCAATTAAGGTGTTAAGCAATAATAAATCAACTGGACCAGATGCCATCAAAGCTGAATTCTTAAAATTCATTGAAACTAAACTAAATAAAGCAATCTATTAACTAGTTTGCTGTATAAGGATGCAGGAACACATACCCACTGAGTGGGAAGAAGAAACTGTCATATACCATATAAGTTTTTATTATTGTAAAATGTTATCTTTTCTTCAGACAAAAATTGGTAAAGGATAATTGAAAAAAAAAAATTATATAAAAGGATTGTTTTCATTTAGAAACTTTGAGCTTTTGTGATAAAAAATTTTAATGGACCTTTTTTTTTTTTTTTAAAGGGTTTTTTATTAAGAATTGTGCTGCTTTTTACAATACTAATTTGATATGTAAAATTTTTCAACGGTAGTATAATAGATTATGACTGTATTTTCGATTTATTAATTTTAAATCTCCTTTTTTATGGCAATCCTTCTTCTGTTTAATTATTATTTTATGTATTTAATTCATTTTATATATTCACATTTTTTTTCTCTTTGGTAAGTTTTTACTGTATTTAAAAATCAATATTTGTTCTACAAATCTAAATTCTTTTACGTTGTTTTTATTATTTTAATTTAATTATTTTCTCTTAAAAAACTGAGATTATTAATTTTTAAAGAGATTAAAATTAAATTTTTTTTGAAATTATTAAAATTTAAGTAATAATTAGTCGTAAATGTACAACACATCATATTAATGAGTGCGAAAAACAATTTGCTTTTAAAAACATTGCGCATTTATGTACTGTGTATAATTTGTTTTTCTTTTTTAAAAACGTTCCACCTATAAATATGTGTTTTGATGTTATTTATACCCAGTTTTTACCCCTTTATATATATATTCACATATTTTTATAATATATATTCACATATTCTTTTTTGACAAATCAGTGTATCTTTGCTTTAAAACAATGTATTTCATTTATCCAGCTTTTTCAACTGGAACTCTTAATTTAACCCTTGGTAAATTTTATTTATATTTTGATTCTGGGTTATACCTATTAAAATATGTCTTATTCTATTTACATGGATATAATCAGTGTAATACGTTTAAATTATTTTTCTCCAGGCATCCGCTGTGAAAAATGTAATAAAGATGTTACGAGGGGGAGAAAACTGTTACGTGAAGAACCAGGTATTTTTTGTTACTTCTGTCAGTCTATTTTTTAAAAATTAATAATTTATTGTTAAATTTTAGTTTGATATTCGTGCAATATATATTTATTGGTACAGTTTGTTACTATAATTTTATTATTAAAAATATTAATTTGTCAACGCAGCAGCCAACGGCCATACCATGCTGAATATACCGGTTCTCGTTCGATCATCGAAGTCAAGCATCATCGGGCGCGGTCTGTACTTGGGAGGGTGACCACCTGGGAACACCGTGTGCCGTTGGTATTCACAAATTTGGGACCTGAATGGCCGAGTGTCTAGCGCTCGGTGCCACAGGTTTCGGGTTCGGTGCCATTGATGTTTTGTAGTGGTTTGGAATCCACTTTAAATCGTAGGTCCCGCTCTCCTATAACTGTAAAAGCGCCACGGAGCCAAAGTCAGACTTCTACCTATGGGTGCTCCATCACAACAGAAGCTGCTTCCTTACCCTTCAATCATGAGCACGTATGGGCTCGGCCCAGCCAAGTGGGATAAGAAACAACAACAACATAAATTTGTCTACATGCATGAATAGCAGTTTTATTTATTTAATTCATTTAAATTCTTCTTATTGAGTTAAGAAAAATTGATGTTATACAATCCTACTTCTGTTTAATTATTTTATGTATTTAATTCGTTTTATATGATCACATATTTCCTCCTTTGATAAGTTTTAGCTTTATTTAAAAATCAATAATTGCTGTATATATCTGTATTTTTTTTACATTCTTTTTATGATTTTAATTAATTTATTTTTTCTTAGTTACAAACTGGCGTTATAAAAATTTGAATTGCAGTATTTAAGTTTCACTTATTCAGTATTTTTAATTAGAATGTCAGTTTTAAGTTTAATTTCTATTCTGTTATTTAATTTGAAATTTAATTTTTTTAAATGGAAAAATTAAATTTTAAGATAAGAAAAAAGGGTTAAGAAGTATAGAAAACTTGTTTAATCCATCATCTAAATCTCTTATAATATTTTTAAAAATACGATTTCTTTTATAATTTTTTTTAATTTGTTATGTTTATAAAAATTATCATTAGTTTTATATCTTGTATATGCTAGTTTCATATGTTTGGCTTGAACATAATTCAAATTGATTTTAAATTTAACTTAAAAGATTAAATTCTCAAATGTATCTTAATTTTGATTTACATCTTTTAAAATATGTCTTATCATATTTCCATGGATATAATTAGTTTAATGTATTTAAATTATTTTTCTCCTTCAAATTGTATCTTTAAAGAATCTAATAATAAGAAAGAGACATGGGAAAGAAAACGACTTAAAGAACAAGATATTTTTGTTACTTCTGTCAATCTATTTTTAAAAATTAAGTTATTTTTAAATTTTAATTTAATATGTTGTACAGGAAATATATATTTATTTGTGCAGTTCATTATTATTAATAATATGATATTCATATTATTAATAATATGAATTTGTCTACTTGCATCAATAGCATTATTTATTTAATTGGCTTAAATATTTCATATTTTAGTAAAGTTGATGCTATGCCATTCCTCTTCTGTTCAATTATTTTATGTATTTAATTCATTTTATATGTACACATTGCTTTTTTTCTCTTTTGATAAACTTCTGCTTTACTTAAAATCAATAATTGTTTTCTATTTAGGTATTCTTTTTCATTGTTTTTTATGATTTTAATTAATTAATTTTTTCTTGGTTATAAACAGATTATAAAAAGTTCTAATACGAGTGTTAGAATTCTTAAGATAAAATGTGTCATAAATTTACAAATACAGCATATTAATGAGTAAGAAAAACAATTTGATGTTAAAAACATTCTATATTTATGTACTGTGTAGAATATTTTTTCTTTTGAAACTTTCTGCTTATAAATATGTCTTTTTGATCTCTCCTAAGCCCCAATTTTTCCCCTTTATATGGCATTTTATAATACCTATTCATATATTCTTTTTGACAAATCAGTATATCTTTTTGCTCTGAAACGCATTTTCCTTATTTAGTTTTTTCAATTAGAACTCTAATTTTTAACTGTTAAATTTTATTTGTATTCTGTTATTTAATTTGATATTTTCAAGTTATTTTTCTTCTTTTTAAATGGCAAAATGATATTTGAAGAAGAGAATAAATGTTACAAAGTACAACTTTTTTTTTTTTTCAATTTGATATGTTTATTAAAATTATCATTATTTTTATATGTTTGGCGTGAAAGTAATTCAAAATAATTTTTAAATTTTAAAGATTGTATTGATTATTGTATTATAAATATACTTTCATTTTTTGAATTATATCTGTTAAAATATGCCTTATCCTATTTCCATGTCTGCAATCAGTCTAATATGTTTCAATTATTTTTTGTCAAGGAAATTGTATCTGTAAAGAATATAATCAAGATGTAGGCAGCTGTAAAAGGAAAGAGACGGGAAGAAAACGACTACTTCAAGAACCAGGTATTTTTATTGCTTCTGTCAGTTTATTTAAAAAAAAATTTATAATTTTTATATCAAGATATTTATTTATAATATGATATTTTACAGAAAATATATATTTATTTAGGTAGTTTATGTCTATAATTTTATTATTAATATGAATGTGTCTACTTGTGTCAATAGCAGTTTTATTTATTTGATTTAAATTCTTATCTAAATAGAGTTGGAATTACACATCCAATTTTTGCTCTTTAATAAGTTTTACTTTACTTAAAATCAATAATTGTTTTTGTATATCTGCAGTATGTATTGAGTCATAAATTTACAAATACAACATATTAATGAGTAAAAAAGAACAATTTGCTGTTGGTAAAAATATTCCAAATATGTGTTTTGGTGTTATTTAAGCCCAATTGTTTCATTCTTTATGTGGCTTATAATATCTATACACATATTCTTGTTAACAAATCAGCGTATATTTGCTCCAAAATGGTATTTAATACATCCAGTTTTTAAAAATAAAAATGCTCAATTTTAACATTGTTAAATGTATTTGTATTCTGTTATATTATTTGATGTTTTCAAGATTTGTTTTTCTTTTTATACGGCAAAATGAAATTTTAAGATAGGAAAAAGAAAAGTGTTACAAAATATAAAATCGTTTTCCATCAACTTGTTTAATTCCACATCCAAGTCCATATATCTCTTTAAATATACGATTTATTTATAAATTTTTAATTTGAAATTTTTATAAAAATTATCATTAGTTTTAGATTTTGTAAATGTTTCATATGTTTGGCTTTTTAAAAAATTCTAATAGTTTAAAATTATAAACTTAAGTATTATATACTTAAATATATAGACATATTTTTAATTTTAGAATTTCACTTTTAGAATATGTCTTATACTATTTTTCTTGACTATTATCTGTTGTCTTTTAATGTATATATATTATATCCCCTACATATAATACATTTAAATTATTTTCCGCGTTGAATTGTATCTTTAAAGAACCTAATCAAGAAGTAGATAGCTGTAAAAGAAAAAAGACCAGGGGAAGAAAAGCACTACTTAAAGAACCAGGTATTTTTGTTACTTCTGTCATTCTATTTTTAAAAATTTATTTATTTTTAAATTTTAAATTGCTATTTTGTATAGGAAATATATATTTATTTTTACAGTTTGATACTGAAATTTTTTTTATTAAAAATATAAATTTGTCTACTTGCATGAATAGTAGTTTTATTTATTTAATTAAGTAAAATTGATGTTATACCATCTTTTGTCTGTTCAATTATTTATTAATTTGGTTTATATATTCACATATATCCTTCTTTTTGATAAGTTTTAGTTTTATTTAAAATCAATAATTGCTGCCCATATCTGTATTCTTTTTACTGGGTTTTTAAGATTTTAAATAATTTATTTTTCCTTGGTTACAAAACTTTATAAAAGTCAGAATAGCAGTATTTAATTTTCTTTATACTCTTATTTAATTTAATAATTTAGAATTTTTTTCTATTAAATGACAAATATAATCTTACTATAACAAAAAGTTTTACAACGTACAAAAAAACTTTCCATCAACTTATTTAATCCCACATCCAAGTGTCATATATTACTTAAATACACGATTTATTTATATTTTTTCCCAATTTAAAATTTTTAAAAAATTATCATTAGTTTTCTATTTTGTAAATGTTTCTTATGTTTGGCTTTTAAAAAAATTCAAAATAATTTAAAATTATATATTTAAGTATTATCTACTTAAAAATATAGACATATTTTAATTTTAGACTATCTCTTTATTCTATTTTCTTGACTATTATCTGTCTCTTTAATATATAATTATTATATTCCCTACCTATAATACATTAAAATTATTTTTCCGCCTTTGAAATTGTATCTTTAAAGAACCTAATCAAGAAGTAGATAGCTGTAAAAGTAAAAAGACCAGGGGAAGAAAAGCAGTACTTAAAGAACCAGGTATTGTTCTTAATTCTGTCATTCTATTTTTTAAAAATTAATAATTTATTGTTAAATATTAATTTGTTATTTTGTATAGGAAATATATATGTATATTTTAAAACATATTTTTATAGTTTTATTTTTTATAGTGAAAATCTGTCTACTTGTATGAATAGAAGATTTATTTATTTGTTTACTTTTATTTATTTATTTATTCAAATGTGTAGATATATTTTAATTTTAGAATGTCTCTGTTAGGATATATCTTATCCTACATTACTGACTATGATATATCTATATCATAATAAGGAAGGAAAGATGGAAAAAGAAAAAGTGTTAAGAAATATAAAATCTTTTTTCCATCAATTTATTTAATCCCACTTCCAAGTCTCATATATTACTTTTTAAATATACGATTTATTTATAATTTTTTTCCCAATTTGAAATTTTTATAAAAATTATCATTAGTTTTTATATTTTATAAATGTTTCATATGTTTGGCTTTCAAAAAAATTTAAAATTATATATTTAAGTATTATGTACTTAAATATATAGACATATTTTAATTTTAGACTATCTCTTTATTCTATTTTCTTGACTATTATCTGTTGTCTTTTTTAATATATGATTATTATATTCCCTATCTACAATACATTTTAATTATTTTTCCGCCTTGAAATTGTATCTTTAAAAAGAACCTAATCAAGAAGTAGATAGCTGTGAAAGCAAAAAGACCAGGGGAAGAAAAGCAGTACTTAAAGAACCAGGTATTGTTCTTAATTCTGTCATTCTATTTTTAAAAATTAATAATTTATTGTTAAATATTAATTTGTTATTTTGTATAGGAAATATATATGTATATTTTAAAACATATTTTTATAGTTTTATTTTTTATAGTGAAAATCTGTCTACTTGTATGAATAGAAGATTTATTTATTTGTTTACTTTTATTTATTTATTTATTCAAATGTGTAGATATATTTTAATTTTAGAATGTCTCTGTTAGATATATCTTATCCTACATTACTGACTATGATATATCTATATCATAATAAGGAAGGAAAGATGGAAAAAGAAAGTGTTAAGAAATATAAAATCTTTTCCATCAATTTATTTAATCCTTCTTCCAAGTCTCATATATTTACTTTAAATATACGATTTATTTATAATTTTTTCCCAATTTGAAATTTTTATAAAAATTATCATTAGTTTTATATTTTATAAATGTTTCATATGTTTGGCTTTCAAAAAAATTTAAAAATTATATATTTTAAGTATTATGTACTTAAATGTATATACATATTTTAATTTTAGAATTTCTCTTTTAGAATATCTTATTCTATTTTCTTGACTATTATTTGTTGTCTTTTAATGTATATATATTATATCCCCTACCTATAATACATTTAAATTATTTTTCCGCCTTGAAATTGTATCTTTAAAGAACCTAATAAGGATGTAGATAGCTGTAAAAGAAAAAAGACCAGTGGAAGTAAAGGACTACTTATAGCACCAGGTATTGTTCTTTTTAATTCTGTCATTCTCTTTTAAAAATTAATAATTTATTGTTAAATATTAATTTGTTATTTTGTATAGAAATATATATGTGTAAGTTATTTTAAAACATATTTTTATAGTTTTATTTTATAAAGTAGAAAATCTGTCTACTTGTATGGAATAATAGAAGATTTATTTATTTGTTTACTTTTATTTATTTATTTATTCAAATGTGTAGATATATTTTAATTTTAGAATGCTCTGTTAGGATATATCTTATCCTATTATTCCTGACTATGATATATCTATATCATAATAAGGAAGGAAAGATGGAAAAGAAAAAAGTGTTAAGAAATATAAAATCTTTTCCATCAATTTATTTAATCCCACTTCCAAGTCTCATATATT
>BPLR01018360.1:0-24434 GCA_021605095.1 Caerostris extrusa | reverse complement strand
AAAAGTTTAGGTTCAGCTTAAGTTTAATTAAGGTTGTAGTACGCTTTAGCGTCTAAATACCTCAAAATGCATTATTATTGTATATATTGTTATTGTAAGAAAATGGGGAGGAGGAATCATGACTTAAATTTAGGTCTCAAATACTGGGAAGCGGAGAAAAACGCTGCTCTTAATTTAATGCTAACACTTTAAGTTTATTTTAATTTAAAATTTAATGTATTGAAATTGAAACGCCAAAAACCGCGAAACTATTGAGGATTACACGAAATTGAAATCAATCCCTATTGGGTCTTTTTGAGGAGAGTGCACAGATGTACGGTGTATGCCAGATTATGATGCGCATGAATTAAATTGACTTTACACTCCTTTGGTGCTCATAATAGATAACGGGGTCTGGATGAGGACTCATGTTGTTAAAGGACTCGTGATCGTGATCATAGTCTGATTAGCTATCGCAAGTGACTCAATGACGTTAAATTAGTATGCACAGGTATTCATTTCTATATGTATGCTGCAGAATACATTATTCTATGAGATTCTACTATTGAAAATGAATAGTTATGACATATAATAACGACACAATATTAATTAAATTTTTTAAATAAAAACTCGATAGAAAAATAACATAAAATTACAAAATGCTGCACATTCCCATGTTTAATATCCATTTATGCATCGCTTCCACTCTCGAATCACTTTGTGAAATACGCCTTGAAATTGACGAGCTTGTTCCTCATCTAGTTTACAGTATTTCAACCTTGTGGTATAGATGTTCCACTCATGACACAACCAATATCTAATATTTTTAAGAAGCAAATAGCATTGAAATTGATGAAAGAATTTTATAATAAAAAATAATAAACAAACGCCAGTTAGTTATGGTGAATAACAAAGATAACAAAAATTAAGAAAAAACAATCTTAACCCGCGTTAGATACCTTGGCTGCGTGGCAAGAAAATTTAGCACCAAATATTTTTCTCTCACCGTGCAAAAGTTTTATTTTCATAACAAAATGAAATAAATATGTTATAACTAAATTCATCTTTATTATATGAATGATTTTAAAACAAACATTTCAAACGAAATTTCTACATATTCTTTTGGCAACATGTACAATTTAAAAAAATTTAATTACTCATTGGCCCACCTCAAACAATATAGTCCCCGCTTAAAGCAATATCGCAAAAATATACCTGTACCATTTCATGTAATATTCTAAATCTTTTTAAGTGATAACGTAATTATATTAACATACAACATCAGAATTTTATATTGAATATATTAATTTTCTTAATTAAAAATTTTGTTGTTTTGAAATAATTTATATTTTTAAAAATTTCTATGAAATTAATAAATTTATAATTAATCATCTCTATTAATTTAAGTTATTATTTATGTAATATTTTTTTTTTATATTTTTAAAATAAATTTAATAAATTTTTATTAAATTAATAAATTTTAATTTAATTTATTTTTTAAAAATATAGATTATTTCAAAAACATAAAAAATTTAAAACAAGATTCAAAAATACATTCAAAAACAATATTTATTGTAAAATAATATACTTTTATAGTAAAAATATTAAATTTAATAAATTTTAATTTTTTACTGTAAAAGTATTTATTCTGCAATTAATATTGTTTGAAATTTGATTCATTGTAAAATAAAAATATATTGTTATTATGTTCGACAGAAGAAATGTTTTTCAATCTTTTGCTAATTGAATATGATTTTTGATAGCTAAAATACTTACCCAATATCGGCAACATTTCTTACAAAATATAAGCAAAACCTTTTAAACAGAAAAATAGGGCATCAAAATAATAAAAAATTAAATCCTACAAGGGAAAGCCAAAGATCACTTAAAATATGATATTAAGAAATTCCTCCAATCTAATAATTTTCATAAATTTATAAAAACTGTAAAAAACAATGAATTTTTAGTTTCAAATTATTTTTATTCAACAGAAAAATTAAAAAAACGGAATACAAGAATAAATTTAATTAAAAGAATTTTAACATCACATGATTGAACGCAAATTAAAAGACTGAAATGATTTAATTCAGTTAATTAAATTTTACAATTATTTCTTACAACAGTTACGACAATAAAAAGTAAGAAATTATTTTAAGTTTTAACAAAGCTATAAAATTTAATTTTTAAATGATCTTATTTATTTTTATTTGATTTATATTCTAGTATAGCACAAAAACAAGAATACTGAGTTTTCTACTTTAAACTATTAATGAAAACTTGATTCTAGAAAATGTTTCGTCATTTTTTTTTTTTTTCTTTGAAAGGCAATTTAAAAACGTATTTTATCTAACATAAGAAAAGCTTTCAAATATATTCTATTTTGAACTAAACATGGATTTAAATTTTTTAAAAAATTAACTTGTTTATGTTTTCATTTCATACTATTTTACTAAAAATAGAACTCGGAAGAAAATTTCACGCGTCAACAATTACCAAAAGTTTTAATTCTCAAAAATGTGAAATAATTTTTTTTTCCTCTTAAGTCATTAAAAGATTTTGATTATTTAGAAAAAGAAATCAAAACTATAGGAAAAGCTATTCCAGGAAAAATTTCTGAAAATAGTGTTGACTGACTTTTATCTACCTTAATTCATACTAATTTAGAAAAATAAAGAAAGAAAGCATTTAACATATTTTCCAGTTATCACTTTTTAAGAATAATAATAAAAACATTCCTAAATTTTCTAGCTCTTTTTTTTTCTCATTTTTTTCTTCAGAAGTAAAAAGTTTTTAAGAAGAAAAGAAAAATTATTTTTAGTTTCGATCCAAACCTAACAACTATATGTTAAAAAAATAAATAACTAAAACCACAAATAATAGTTAAAAAAAAAACTTTTACAACTTTCTTCCCAGCTGATTTGATAAAAAAAAAAAAAGAACACAGAAAAAAAGCAATTTTTAAAAACAGGAAAAATTTAGCATCAAGGTAATAAAAATTACACAATTTACATTAAAAAAATATGGCATTAAGAATTTTCACCTATTATTTTTTCTTCAACTTTTTATAAATTTATAATTACTATAAAATAATTTGAATTTCTAGTTACAAATTATTTTTCCTTTTACATAAAAATTAAAAGTAAAGCATGATAATAAATTTAATTAAAAGTTTAACTTTACTAAAATAATTTTAACTTAAAAATAATATATTAAATTTTATTAAAGAAAATTTTAATAATACATTAATAACAAACTTTTTAAAACTTAATCAATACTAATTTGGAAAATACAAAAAGAAAGCATTTAACATAATTTCCAATCATCAATTTTTAAGAATAATAAAAAAATGTTCTTAAAATTTTTCACCACATAATTTAAAAAAAAATTTTTTTTTTTTGCTTCTAAAGGAAGTTTAAGAAAGAAAGAAAAATTATTTTTAGTTCGATCAAAATTAACAACTGCATATTTTTTAAAGAAAAAACAAATAAAATAAAACCACGAACTGATTTGACAAAAAAAAGAAAGAGAACATTCAATCAAAAAAAGCAATTTCGTACAGTGAAAAATTACTTAACTTTTCAATACGCTTTTTTAAAAGACAACATTGATTTTTTTTTTTTTTTTTTTTTTTAATTAAAAACACGATAATGGTACAATTTTTTGAATTTTTACTTAGAAAATGTGTACTCACGTGTTGAATGAGGGCGTCTTGCAGCTCAAAGATGAGGAGCGAATTGTGCGAATCTCCTTGCAGCGGAATAGACTATATAGAGGGTTGTGAGTGGGTGTTTCGGCTCTAGAGCATCGAGGCAATTACGGGGAGGGGGGTTGCTCAAATTGCGCGCTCTCTTACGGCGGAAAACTGCACAACTCACTCCTCTTTAAAGCACCTTTAAATCTTTTCAAAGTATCCGGTCATTTAAAAAGTAAATTTTCCTTAGTTTAAAGTGATAATAAAGTGAGATATATTAAACAGGTGCAGCATTCAAGAAATGGGATTTTTGGTAATTAATAAGTAGCAAATTAAAATATGTGTTAAATTGAGTGATTGCTGTACTACACAAAAAAATATTATTAGCAATATTCTAATAAAATTAATTCTTTAATTTTATTAGAATATATTTATTAAACATATGAACAAACTGGATTATCATGCGATAGAAGCATTCCGGATGTTATTAATAATTAAATTTAATTTTTAATTTTATTTCTTTTTTAAAACGCTTCATTTATTTTCACTAAATTTTGAGAAATTGAATTTGAAAGATCTAATTGAAAATTGAACTGAAATTTTACCTGGACAGTTATCGTTAATTTGTTTATATTAATCAATAATTAGCTAATACTCGAGTGTTTGAACTATTGTAAGACAATTAGAAACTGAATAGAACAGTTGAAATTGGAATAAAATCAAAAAGTTATTTTTAAAAAAAAAAATCTCCAAAGGATTGAAAGTTTATTTTGAGGAAAATTATGCAAATGATTTTACTTACTTAAAACATTATAGCTAAATAAGATAAACTGAAATTTAATCTTGAAAAGTTGTGTAATAAATTATGGGTACATGAATTATATGAAAAATGGAAATAAAAATAACTCTTGGCAGTCGAAAACTCCGTGTTAGTGAAAGATTTAATATGATATTTAAAAACAAATTAAAATTTAATGAGCAGGATATTTTTGAACTCGTAAGTGAAATTTCAAGTGGTGGGACGCTTACAGTAAAACTTACGTAGTAGGATAAACGTCCTACTTTATATATCAACATTTACAAAATGTACAATATTTCATCCACTAACAAGAGGCAATGTCGATGGTTATAGTGACAGGTTTTATTTCATTTTTAACATTTCATTAAGAACAGCAGCAAATAGTTTCAAAATAGTTTAATTTGATACTCTTATTAATAAATATATAATAATGTGTTAACATTAATTAACGTTAATTAAACACTCTTATACGTAAGTGTATAAGAGTGTGTTAACATTCCCACTGTTAATAATAATTAAACTGAATGCTTAACTTTATTTCTTCTTGAAACATTTCGTTTTCTAAGTTATATTTTTATTTATTTATTTGAGAAATTTAGTTTAAACAAACTAGTTGAAAATCGAATATTTAAATTTTTCCTCGATAGTTCTTGCTTAGTTGTTTATTTTAATCACAAATTCCTGAAAAATATGTATTATTATGCATTTGCTTCTACTTTTATTACAGATTTTAAAACTTGGCTGAATGTTGCTTTTCTAGTGGCTGCTTTTCTTTTTCTTTGTAATATTTAAAAAAGTATAAATAAATATTTTTTTTTTCCTTTAAAATTTCAGGTTTTGACGAACAATTGAAACAAGGAACATAATTCATATTTAGTTTAACAAAAAAAGTATGATTTTCAAAATTAAATAAGTTGATCAAAGTTTAAAAAGTGATATGAATTGATCAAAATTTGATGGCCAAGTGACTAGCGCTCTGGTACTCGGTACCCTGGATGTTTGTAGTAGTTCGGAATCCACCTTAAACCATAGATCCTGGTCTAATATGACTGTTAGGCGTAGAAGTTGGGTTAGCCATCCTACCCACTGAAAAGAAAACATCTCATATCTCGAAATCAAGCAGACGGCCTTGGCCCACCATGGTGCTGTTGCTCCAATAAAGAAGAAAATTTAATAAAATCTCTGAGGATCAACGTTTGATAAAGTTTCTGATATTTACACATAGCAGAAAAACTTTTTATTCAATATTTTCTATTTTATTGCAGCCTGGAAATCTGACTCTTTTGCCAATAACGTGTTGCGTTAGATAAAAGATATCTGTCTGCGGTTTGTTTATCTCTACATTTATAGCTAAAAATATGGTTCATTTTAAAATTGCGCTTAACAAAGTAAATGTAGTTAATGCTAAATAATATATTATTAAAAATGACAAGCTTATTTGGATCAACACATATCTGTGAACAAACATTTTTAGGCATTAATGTAAAAAGTGATAAATAAAAAACATTTGACACATCATTTTTGCGGTTGATCACTATATAAATCGAACTAAATACTGTTGTGTTGTGACTAATACTCAGCGTCCTGCAGGGCAGGGTGAACATCCCATGAATGATCTACTCATGGATGGAGGGGAAAGGAACAGCTGTTGTTGTGATGTAGATTTCTAACCACTACAAACATCCATGGCATCGCCGAGACTCAAATCCGAAACCTGGGGCACCAGGGCGCTAGACTCTCAGCTATTCAGGCGCTGAACTAAATAATAAAACATTTATTAAATGTCACATGGTTTTTTTTTTTTATATAGTACATTATTTATTTTTGTTGTATAAGAAGATATTAAATATATATATAAAAATGTGTGTGTGTGTGTGTAAGGTAATTTTCGTTTTTCCCCTGTGTGTCTGTGCTTGGCCTGATAATAGGTTACAGTGAACATCGCGGGCTAAAATTTTTTAAAGACTGGCTTTTAAAGATTTATTTTTTACGACGTCATCTTTTATGCTAAATATACCATTGCAATAGGTCACATTTGTACGGTATTGTAATACAGGCGTTTTCCATTTTATTGTTTTTGTTGAAATTCTTTTTGCAAAATATATCTATTAAATGTTAAGGGATAGAGTTGAATTTTTTTGCGTATAAATATACTAGAATTTGTTTCAAATGCTGTTAAAAGTTGCATTAAACAACATGATCTTAAAAAAAAATATAATATAAAAAACATTACTTAATCAAAAATATTATTTATTGAAAGACTTAGCATGATCTTAAAAAAATTATTTATTAGAAGAATGGTAAAATTCTAAAAAGCTTTTCTTACTTTTTTATGTTGTATTTTTTCATTGTGGGGCAGTGAGTGACTTGCGCTCGGTGCCACAGGTTTCGGATCAAGTCCCGGAGGTGTCATGGATGTTTGTAATGATTCAAAATCCGCTTTAAACAGTAGGTTCCGGTTTTACATTATTGCTGGGCGTAGAGGGTAACAACCCTACCCCGTAAAAAAGAAAACATTTTATATTTTAGGATCTGCCTTCGAAGAAAAGTTTTTTATTTTACATGCATGTATGTGTGTATATAATTGGGGCCTGAATAGCCGGGTGGCTAGCGCTCTGTACCACAGGTTTCGGATTCGAGTCCCGGCGGTGCCATGGATGCTTGTAGTGGTTCGGAATCCCTTTTAATTAGGTCCCGGTCTAACCGGTCTCCCGGTCTGCGGAGGTAGTGTTACTCAACGTCCGTAGCTTATCTTCAAGCTGCGCACACCTCCTGGGTGCGTAAGTGTAATATAATATAATAATGAAACTTCGAACAGCTAGTACCATATCGTGTAAACATTATTATAAAGAAGCACTTGCTAATAATACCTGACTCGTGGCAACGTGCGATGCTGGTGAGCATTCGGGCTGAGATTCAATCTGTTGACGGCTTTGTTGTAGACACTGTTTCAAAAAAAGAGGAGACTCCATGGCGTTTGTGGTTTCAATACCTTGCCTCGTGAGTCGAAATACCTGAAGGGAGTTTAATCTCCCATATGGTACGCAAATGTGGGAAGTTCCCCGAAAAGTCGTAGCGCAAAGCACTTCCCTCCTATTTCAGTCACTCGGAGCCAAGTCAGATTTCTACTTATGGGTGTTCCATCACAATAGAAGCTGCTCCTTTCTCTCCATCCATCCATGAGTAGACTACTCATGGGATGTCCGTCCTGCGCTGCAGACATTGAAGATGAATCACAATAACACAACAGCACTTGCTAATGATGCTATAACTTGCAAGCACCCCATCATGTTGAAATCACATTTCATTTCGAGCAGCTAGTAGCATACTGGGTAAATATTGCTGCAAAGAAACACTTTCTAGTGATGCTATAATTTGTTTCTTTTCATGTCTATTTGTGTCCTGGAACCGACCACTTGCAATCCGTCAAGCCCCAAAAGTGATATGCAGATTATTGTCTACCTCAATGCTGAAATGGATTCGCACCCTATCATGCTAAAACCACATTCCACTTCAAACAGCTAGTGCCATATCGCGTAAACATTGCTGTAAAAAAAAAATTTCTTAGTGATGCTGTAAATAAATAATTTATGTTTCCTATTATATCTATTTCTGCCCTTCAAGTATCACTTGCAATCATGATTTTCTAAATAAAAAATGTTTATCGAAGTTTAGTGTCGTGTTCCACATCAACCTTAAAGTTTGTCGCATGAATTCTGGATCTTTATTTGAGTTCAAAGATTAAGTTTTGTTATGAAAGCTAAAAATAATAATAATAAATTTCAAAATACTTGACAACGTAAGCATGTTTTTAAAGACGTGACGTTTTGTTAAAATTCCGTTGCATTTAAAATCAGAAATTTATATTTTATAGAATTTATTATTCGGTCAGTATAAGAGTATGAATTATTTCAAAAGGAAATATTTTTTTAAAGTGCATACTCAAAAATTAAACATGCATTTGGCCAACAGTATAACATTCTTAAAAAGTTAACTTTCTTAAAAGTTTACTTATAACTATTATACGACTGCTATGAGGTTATTTAAAATATTTTCGAATTAATAGAATAAACTTCTTTGAATATCAATAAAATGAATAGTAGATAACAGGAAATCACAATATTTTTCAATGGCTTAAATCAAAATGGTTTTGATAGAAGAATAAAACAAAATCGAATGTTCTTCAGTACATGAAAATTCTTAATCACATCTAGACTTTTTATATGTGCAGTAATGATTAAATAAGTTTTTTTTTAATATTTGTTTTAATTTTTTTCTAAGATATATCAAATTAAACATTAAATATTTAGTTGTTTATTTTTAAGTATATTAAATTAGAAATTAAAGTTTCGGAATAAATTAAATTTTATCATAAAATTTTTATAGAATGTTTTTTGTATAACGGATTATTTAAAACACAAATAAAATTATCTATTAAAAATTTTAATTCAATCCTTTAATTTTAAAAGATAATAAATTCAGACATAGTTTTAAAAAAATTAAATGTCCATATATGTGATTCCCAATATATTATTATTTATATTTCAAATTCAGATGCTAAAAACTTAATATTTAACATTTTCTGAGTTAATAATTAATTACAATTATGAAAGGAATAATTTTTAAAAATTTCAATCATTTTCAAGAAGTCCTTAACTATAACTTAACTTGATATTGTAAAAAGCTTTGTATTTAAATCACAAATAATTTTAAAGAACACTTACATCATCACTTAATACATTGATTCAGAAATGGAATAATATATTTTAAATATCTTCGGAAGAATAAGTGTTTTATTACCGTCTGCCTTAAATTCTCCAAAACAGTGTTCTAATTGCTGTTGCCAATTTTGTAATTTTTTATTATTATTATTATCGTCTGCCTTAATTTCTCCATAAAAATGTTCTAACTGCTTTTGAAAATTTTGTAATTTTTTTCAATTCCTACTATTAGATCACACTCTCCCTATATATATCTTGTTCAAATTTTCAGTCGTCAATAAAATACTTTTTATTCATCCACTCAAGTATAAATACATTTTTTTGAACTTATAGTGGATGACACTTGATGTTAATACAATTTTTTCAAATATTAATTCATTCATTAAATTTAATTAATTAATTTTAGGTTTTTTTTTAGATTAAAGTTGCATGTATCTACCAATAGATGGCGTCTGAGGTAAAGGAAAATTTCAAGTTATAAAGTAGGAATTGACTTTAATTTTTTTTTTTTTATATTACTTGTTTATTATCTTCTGCCTTAAATTCTCCATAAAAGTGTTCTAATTGCTTTTGCCAATTTTGTACTTTTTGAGGGAATTAAATAATATTTTGTTTATTTCATAATAATCTTTAAATAATTTGATAGTTCAAAAACAGACACTGCAATCTATCGGAGACATCTTCACAATATTGCTTTCTCAAGACAGTTTCTCGGAAATAAACATATTTGGTATTCAAGATTTTCTCGGCATTCTATTTCCTATTTCAGTCACTACCTGTTATTGAATTCCTTATTCTTATTCTTATTCTTTCATACCTAACACATCTGCCCTATCAGCAAATCTCTTTTCTCAGTACCCAATCACATTTTTGTTGTTCTTTACTTCTTTTGGATACGAATCTATTTTTGGGGTTTGCTTTTTCTTTCCCCCGCTTTTTATATCGAACACCTAATATCTAATTTATCAATGTTTCTTTTGGATGTTTTTTTTTTTTTTCACTGCTACAGAAATTTTGGTTTACCATGCATTGATTTTTGAACTAAAGAATTTTTTTTTCTTCAACGTGAAATCATTTCTCTAAATTATCCTTAAAAGATATTTACCTCACTCTCGATTTTCGTGTGGGCGTTTCAAATTTCTCATACTTTTACTTTTCCTATTTCTGTAGCGTATCTTTTTCTTTCAAAGGCAAAAGTTTTTTTCTATTAATCTAAAAGTAATCTAAAATAGCTTTTAATTTACATTTTGAAAAAAAAAACACGAAAATTCAAAATATTTTTTTAAATGCTTTTGATAATTCTTTTTTCGGCTGTTTTAAAAAAATAAAATTATTTTTTTACACTTTATATAAGATTTGCGCAACATACACAATTTTATTGCAAGAAGGTAATCTTTGCATTTAAATTCAACCTCACCCTTATATTAAAATATATATTCAAAACCATTTGCATCTTAACCATAAGTTATTATCTTAAATATTACATGTTTCGTAACAATTCCTACAGAACCACAAAGCATCTCAAAAGTTCCTTAATAATCGAGAAAGTTTATATATAGTTTTGCAATTCAACAAATTTAGTTACATTTATAATAATCCTAACATTTTATTAACTATTTAAAAAATGAAGCGTTACACAATAGCACAAGACATTATTGACAAAATAACATCGTAATCTGTCTTAGACTTAAATGATAATCTTCAATATGAATTTACAATAACGTTTCAACAGGTTTAGTAGTAACTTTCGATAAAATATGTCATACAATAGAATTTTAATTATAACCATTTTTATTTTAAATTAAATTTTTTGTATATGAAATAAAAATTACTTCGATAAACAATTTATTTATGAGTATAATTAATTAATTTCTAAAAACATTACTTCATCTTATTCATTACACTCTAAATTTGAAGATTAAAAACATTAAAAATACGGAACATTACCATGGAAAAAGTGCTATGTTATGTTTATTGCACAAAAAAAAAAAATCTGCTTTTAAATAACACTTAAAACATTTTCGCACACAAAAAAAATATCCCAAGTTTAATCTACTTTCCTATACATAAACTTCTATCGTCTAAATTATCCCTTAGCTAATATTACTGTGACCAAAAAGTAAAACCAAATTTCAATTTAAAATTCCCGGCGCTTATGGAATTTCAATTTTTTTTTTTTTTTTTTTTAGGTTACTGGCACTGTCATTGACATCTGTGTGAAATTTCACGTCAAAATATTCATTGTGCTTGAGTTACGCTTGGCTTTGTGAGACGCTAAAACTGATTCCGGCGATTTTTGAAATGTCTGAATTAATTAAGCAAAAAACATGCATTGCATTTTGTTTGCGGAAACGTATAGAATGTTGCAGAAAAAGCATTCGGTGAGCATTCCTATATTGGAAAGGAACGTTTACAAGTGGTATAAACAGCAAAGAATGTGAAGATGAAGAGGCCTCTGATCGACCATCTACCTCAACCGACGAAGCTCACGTTTAAAAAATTAAAGATTTGGTGCTTGCAAACAGTCTATTTACAATTCGAGACCTTGCTGATGATGTTGGAACTTCAAAAGGATCTGTCTATTCACTTTTGGGTCTCAAACGCGTCAAATCTCGATTGGTACCGAAAACACTGAATGCGCCAGCTCACACTGCATTGATTCGTCGTGACTTTTCCGCGAAAAATGAAACCCATATCGTTCCACAACCACCGTATTCACACCGTGCAACTTCTGGCTATTCCCTAAACTCAAAAGACCACTCCGGAGACACGATTTTGAGTCGATTGAAGAGATTCAACGTGAATCGCCGCGCACATTGAAGGCCAAATCTCCCGAAAACACTGAATGCCCAGCTCATGCATTGATTCGTCGTGACTTTTCCGCGAAAAATGAAACCCATATCGTTCCACAACCACCGTATTCACACCGTGCAACTTCTGGCTATTCCCTAAACTCAAAAGACCACTCGGAGACACGATTTTGAGTCGATTGAAGATTCAACGTGAATCGCCGCGCACATTGAAGGCCATCCTGCCGATGACTTTTAGCATGCATTGAGGATGAAAAAGTTTGCTTAAGTGCATTTGTGTCCGGAGGGAATTACTTTGAAGGCGATGAAATAAATTTGGAAGAATAAATAAAAAGTTTTTGAAAAAAATAATTGGTCTTCCTTTTTGGGCACAGTAGTATAATTGAATAATCAACTAATTAATACCATTACATTTTTGAAAACAACTTTATTTCAAACCTTTATTTAATTTTATTCTTTTTCTAAAGGAACAAAAGCATGTTACAAAAATTAATTCGTTTTATCTAGCAATCGAATTCCCAAAACAATCGTTAGGAAATCACATCTCGATAGTATATATATTTTCATGACAGAAAAGAATAAAATTAATAAATAATTATAATCATTTATCTATTGATAGCTTTATTGAACGTTGATTGACTGACCAATTGACCATTGACCAACGTTTCAATGTACTATCTTTGTAATCTATGATTTTATTATTTTTTTTGAGATCTTCCTTAGAAGAATGGAACCAACTTTTTTTTAAGGTACATTTAGAGAAACAATGAAATTAGTTTTACACTTGGAGAATAAAAAGAAACAGCTCACGCAATCTAAAGATGTTAATGTTGACGTCCTTTTGTGTCACTAATTTTTGTTGTAATGTCCAACATAGTTAGCTTCACAGTCACATTAACATTAGCAATTGACGAACTATTTTGTACCACTCATAAAACAAACCAACAATAATGATAGTTGATCAGAAAATAAGTAGAATATATAGCTTACATATTTAAGGATTTTTATTCTAAAAGTAATAGACAAGCCAGGAAAATGAAATTAATGAGTTGTTTGACATTGTTTTTTTTTTTTTTTTTAATATAAATTTTTCGATGTTTAGTTCAATGGAAGAAGTTTAAAATCTCATTGAATTTTGATTTTATTTTTATTGTTCATGTGCTTCATCTTTTGAAAATAGTTGTATGGAAACATTCCAAACGTTAGAACATTAAACTATTTGAATGGGTGAAGTCAAGAAGAATTATAATTATTTAAGTAACTCCCTGGCACTAACAGCCCATGGTGGGCCAAGGTAGCTTGCCTACTGGAAGCGTTGGGCGTAGGGTTTGACAACCCTACCCCGTAAAAGAAAAACATCTCATGTTTCGGAATCTGCCTACTGCTTACGACCCTGTGCAACCATTGAAAAAAAAAGAGGAAGAGAAATAGAAATGGTATCTATAAGCAAATTTTGACTCAATTGATTTCACGTCAACGAAAAAATTGAAATTTCAAATAATCAAATGTATCGCTTTCAAGCCCAAAATAGTATAAAAATATGTGTAAATATTTTTAGAATTTTATCTTTTCCGATTCCTGAATAGTGATATCACAAGGTTTCACTGCATAAATCGTATGCCTTTACGTACATGTATGAAAACAAATAAGTTTTGTAACTGAAACTTTAAGAAGGTGTCCAAAATGACCACCATTAATTTTTCCAATTCTAGAATCGAAATGGAAAGATTCTATGCCTGAGAGGTAACATTAATTTTCTAGTGAATTTCACGCTTCCATGGTTGATATCTAAAAAGAAAGGAATCAACGAAACATCAAGACAATGGATTGCAAACTGCAATCGAATACACATCTCATTATCCAATAAACCGTCATCCAGACGTCAAGTTATATGACAAGGGTCTGGTTGTATTGCCGCTACAATCTCTATGCCTGATTCCTTGAAGTTTTTTTTTTCCCCCTTATGGGAATATTTCTAAGAACTGGTATATCGAATGCCAGGTTACTATAAAATAGAGATTTAGTTGTTCGTTTGTATGCTGCATTCGCTTTAACGAATCCCACGTTGTTGGATCAGTCATTGTACAGTGCGTGCAAGCATACTACTGTGTCCAAAAGTAAGACCAATTTTCAATTTAAAATTCCCGGGGTTTATGGAATTTTAATTGATTTTTCTTTTTTAGGTTGCTGGCACTGTATCTGTGTGAAATTTGACGTCAAAAATTCGTTAGTGTCTGAATTACGCTTGGCTTTGTGAGACGCTAAAACTGATTCCGGCGATTTTTGAAATGTCAGAATTAATTGTGCAAAGAACTTGCATACAATTTTGTTTGTATAGAAAATATTTGTTTGAAAAGTATAGAATATGTTTGTTTTGAAATGTATAGAATGTTGCAGAAGGCATTCGGTGAGCATTCCTATATCAGAAAGAAATGTTTAGAAGTGGTATAAACAGTTCAAAGAAGGCAGAGAACGCGTTGAAGACGAAGAGGGTTCTGGCGACCATCAACCTCAACCGACGAAGCTCTCAAAAATTAAAGATTTGGTGCTTCCAAACCGTACGATTTACAATTAGAGACCTTGCTGATGATGTTGGAATTTCATAAGGATCGGTCAATTCCATTTGAGCCTCAAACGCGTCAAATCTCGATTGGTACCGAAAACACTGAATATACACTGCCAGCTCACACTGCATTGATTCTTTTTGACTTTTTCACCAAAAAATGAAACCCATATCGTTCCACAACTACCGTATTCACACCATGCGACTTCTGGCTATTGCCTAAATTTTAATGTTTTCTTTTTTTTTTACTCAAAATAAATATCACTATTTTGCTAAAAAAATTCCTAAATTGCTTTTAAACCAAATTTAATCGCTTCATCACCAAATTATTATGTGGAATTATGTTTTGCAGACTTACATAATTATAGCATTTTAACAATAGTAATAATCGCTATCATGATAAAGTTACGCCAAAATTATTCGATAATACATGATTTTTTTTTTTATTATTATTATTATGTCAAAAAAATTTAACATATTGTTTACGATGTCGAATTCGAATGACAAAAAAATATTAAGAAGAAACCAGAGAATAACTTACATTTTATTCTGATATATTCTCTGTTGGAGGCGAACATGATCTTTATATTGCCTCACTAAAACCTGTCCATACATAGCATATCAAAAGAATGAAGAAAACAACATCAGAAAACTTTAATTCCAGCGGCCTTTTTCTGCGGTAAACTAATGTTCTAAAATTTAAAAGTTATATTTTTCTGAGCGAATTCAAATAACGGTTTCCCCAAACCTTAACTATGTTAACAGCGTTAAAAATTATCAAGAAAATTTTAATGCGTTAGAAAATCATTTTTGTCTCTAGCTAACGTTCTAAAAATAAAAAGGTACATTTTTTTTTTTTTTTTTTTGCAAATTCAAATAACGGTTGTCACAAAACCTTAACTATATCAATAGCATTAAAAAAAGATAATTATTTGATAATCAAATATAATTTAATAATATAAACAAATCGTTTTTTGTTTTTATTTCCTATATTCAGAGTGGCAGCATCATAAAAACTGTTTATATTCTGACATATAAGAACAATCACGGAATAATCAATAATTTATCAAAATAATTATTCAAAAGAATATATATTTCTATTATTATTTACTACAAATAAAAATTCTGCAAATAGCAATCAAAGTAACAATAAAATAGTCATTATATTGATCAGAAAAAGAAGTTATGAATTCTCCAATCAAAGTATTGCAACCCTAAAAGAAATTGATGAAATGTCCGGGTTGCAAGATTGACTTTCTCAGGGATATAGTATTCTAGATTTCAAGCCAAAATTCTATATTTTTTGTATTATTTTTAAATAAATTAAATAATTAGGTTCATCAAGAAATTATAAGATTTATTTCATAAGTTTAAGATTTTTAATAAAGCATAGCATTTTACTATAAATTTTATGATATGTCTTTAACAAAACCAAAATATTCATTTTTTAACACACCTCATTCACATGTGCTACAATTAAACTTAAAAAGCATCATCAATGATATGAATACTTGGGACAATTTTCTTTTCATGAACAGAAACTGAATTTTAAATTATATTATTTATATTTTACTAATATTACAATAATAAATGCTTTATAAATATTTAAATATTTTATTTAAGGCTAAAATAGTGCTTATTTTTAATTGAAAAGAAATGAACTAATTTTTTTCTAGAATAAACTTATACAAAAAAATTAATTTAAAGAGATTTTTAAATATCTTTAAAATAAGCTTTAAAAGGTATTGAAATAATTATGTGTGCTTACATTTTTAATCCACTTTCAAGTTGATTTCAATTCTATTTCACTATTAATTCTATAAGAACATATGCAATTGTTTGTAAATGCCTTAATTTAAGATCACAGAGATAATTTATTCATAATTATTTTTCAATCCATCCACACCATGGCTAGGGTATTTTAATTCATATTAATGATGGACCAATTTTAGAAATATACATGATATAATCCTACGCAAACCACATTTTTTTTTTTTTCCTTTTCTTGTTTGATTTCACCCATTTAATATTTGATTGAATATACACTTAAAAACAAAAATGATATATGAATCATTTATATAAATTAAACATATAATAATGCATATTAATAAAAATTGATGTCAGAAATATTTTTAAAATTAAATTCTGTATTACTTTTAAAAAGTTTATTATTATAAAATTTTAAAAAGAGAGAATTTAACAAATTAAAAAAATAATAAACCTTTTTGTACAAAAATATTAATAATAATAATTTTAATGCAACCACAGAATTAATGGCTTTATTACTCTATTTTAATCAAAAACATTTTAGAAATTCAAAATAAAATTTACTTAGATTGTAAGTTTAGTCAATTTACTTAGATTTATTTGTGAGATTTTCTAAAAAAAAGAAAAAAATGACACTTCAAACAAAGGTATTATCTATAATGCCGAAACATAAAGTATACACATGAGTATGAGAGGTACATTAGTAGTGTAAACTTTAAAACTGCAAGTGGGCATTTTTGTTTCATTTTTACTCTGTCATCTTGATTAATCTTATGGAGTTTTTTTTTTTTTTTTCTGAAACACTATGAAAGTCAAAAACAAACAGTTGAAATCAATAGCCACTAAAGTATGAATGATGAAAGAAAGTGGCAAATTGTTGGTAAATTGAATCAGGAAGCAGGACGATCTCAAGTGCCGATTGCTAGAAAGTGAAATATAATGCCCAGATCCACATAGATTACTACCTCTATTATTAAAAGCTCTGTGACTACTGCCTGAAGCCCTATGCTCCTCTGTTCAGAATGAAATTGGCAATAATTTCACTTAATTGCCAATTGCACATCCACATAGGGTTTATCTAATTGATGAATTTCTGTAAAATTAAGATATTCGCCAGATGGACTGGAAAGCCCTACTCCAAAGCTAAACTCTTAAAGGCAATCTCTGGAAACTCTTGTTAGGGTGACTGTAATTCCCCTACCATCTCCAAGAACCATCTATGGCCTGAGAACAGCATTGATGGAGGAGTAGGACCAACTTTCCCAGGGACACAATAAACTTTAACCTGACCACCAATCATGTGGAAAATTGGCAAGTGGTCAAATATAACAGATTCAACAGAACGGCATCATATGGGAGGAAATGTCATTTAAAAGGGATTTTTAATTCTAACTTAAAGAATTTTCATTTTTAATCCTTAAAATTTTAGATAACACATTATTAAAAGAAAAATAGTTGAAAAAAATTTAATACTATTCTATTATACTTCTTTCAAAGCAGCTTTCCATCCTGTCTGTCTAACTACACCCCTAACAAGTAATTGATTTGTCCACCTCCATCATTAAACCGAATGTTTATAATTCAATGCGATTAGGGATTGCAATACCGGGATACCGGTATTTTGGGCCATTTGTACAATTTTGTAATACCGGTATTCACAAGTTTAAATACCGTTTTTCGGTATTTACTAGAAATTTAAATTCTTATCTGTTAGTTCTTATTCAGAATTCTTATCTGAAAACTAGAAATTCTTGTCTGTGGAAACAAGGTTGTAGTTGTGAAGAAAGTGTGTAATATTTCGATAGTGTTTAAATTGGTGAGTTTGTCATTCACATTGTATTTCCATATTACACTTTGGAGTTCAAAATATTTTCAGATTTATTGTATATATACTCATAAATAATACCCCATAATAATGAATAAGAATAACTTTAAAGAACATAAAAAAAATCAGTTGATAATACTTCGGTTTATGTTTTTTTAAGACCACATTTCAAAATTTGTAATAGTACCACAGACTGAATAGTGATATTTACACTTTTTTTGTGTTTTCAATGAATAAGATATTCCTTTACTTTTTGTGATTCTTTGTGATATTTACACTTTTTTGTGTTTTCAATGAATAAGATATTCCTTTACTTTTTGTGATTCTTTATATACTGTTGTAATTTATAAGTTACAAATTTTTTTGTGATATTTACATTATCTAATAAAATTGACAAATAAAACAAAAAAGCACCTGTGTTTTCTTTTTTCTTTTCTAAAATTTCTACTACTACAGGTATTAAGATCGAAAAATACTGAATACCGGTATTGAACTTTTTTGGTCCGATATTGCAATCCCTAAATGCAATCCATGGTCTGAAACCTGATTTTTGATAAATTTGACATTGTAAGCTTTATTTTGATACTCCCAGTACTCAGAAATCTTTTGCACAATCATCTGAGTATAATATAACTGTTGTGAGGACATTTTTTAAAGTACAATATCAATGTAGGTTCTTAAAATTTCTTCCACTTGTTTTGGAGATAGTTGGCCAACAGTGATAAGTCTCTTAATTTTAAATCCCAGTATAAATGTAATTTATTTAAAAATCATAAAATATAGTTGAAAAATTATGAAAAAATAAATATGTTATTTTATAGCAAGCCTTGAAATGTCAACAATAAAGGAGGAAAGAAAAACACGAGACAAAAGGAGCTAATTCAGAATAATTAAAAACATAGAAATTATTTATTCAAATTTGTGAAAACAAAAATTCACAAATATTTAATTGAATTCATGTGTGAACTTTTAAAATTATACAGAAATTCTTCGATAAATTTCAATATGAAATATTTATAAAATGAACATAAACTATGTAGCAATTCATATGCTTGCCTTCCGTAAAAAAATTGAAGCTTAAAAAATGTATGATTAATGATAATGTAATATACATTTGATTTCTATAGTTCATCAGGAATGTTGTAAATTCAGTCCACATCCTTCCATCCATAGTAATCAACTGAAATGAACATGTAAAGAATAAAATTTAAAAGAAATTTAAAAAATACATAACAGATTACATTTTTACAACAACAATGAAATATTGTTAGTTTAAAGTTTTAAAATTTATTTAAAATAAAACCACTTTCAAACATTCTAAAATAAATAAATTAATTATAACTATACTGAGAAAATATTTTTCAAAATATTAAGTTATTTATTTGCATAATTCTGAACAGAAAAGGAAGGAAAAATATTAAAAATCTTACTGCTTTTAATTAAATTTATGAAATTAAATGAAGAATATTTATATCATTTATGTTGCAATAAAAATATTTTAGGAAATTATATTCAGAAAAATATATAGAAATACAAATAATAATAACAAAAATAATAAGGAAGAGAATAATGTTAAACATTTTGAATTCAAATCATTATTTTAGAAATGCGTAACTATAATAAATTGAATAAATTTTAATTATAACTTTAATAGAAATAAAACATCTACATATTATATTAATAAAATAAATTATCCTTAAAAATAAATACCTAATGCAGATAATGCTTAAAATAATTTTTAAGGTAAAGACACAAAGAAAATGGGTTATAACAGACGACTTCTTATCTTGAATATCATACTGATTGTTTTTTAAAGCCATGTAGGCCAAGACAAAGAAAATCATACAAACTGACAACTTTTAAAATGTATTATCAAACCATCAATGTATGCAAATGCAATAAAAATTAAGCACATTTTTATAATATTGATATAAATAATTGAAATTACACTAGTTTTATAGACGATCTAATAAATAGATGACATTACATTTGTTTTACAAAAAGGCAAGTAATAGAATTTTTAAAACTTATTTTTGTCTTTAAATTTTAACTTTTCATTTTAAATTAGTAAATATGTACATTCAGGCATAACATAAAATGCAAGACAATTTTAACTAAAAAAATAAAGCAATTTTCAAAACAAAATGCTCTTTTATTTGAAATATGATGGTCTTTTTTTTATGTCCCAGTTTAATTTAATTTCTTTTCCATAAGTAATCATTTCAATAAGCAATAAAATAAACAATTTTGAAAAAAAAAAACACAACTATATAAATCCATTCTTATTACAAAAGTTTTTTTTTTTTCCTTTTATATCAGTGGGTCTCTTATGTATACCATGAACAGCCCTTCAATGAGTGATGAGAGGAAAACAGTGATATTTTGGTGGACCTTTGGAGTAATTGCCCTATTATTGTGTGTTCTATGGGAGAAAACCTGGAAAACTTCCACTAGTCAGCCTGTCTAACAAAGTGAGACACTTTATATGCATTATCACAATCCTCATCGAGTCTCTGAAAGAACAATGCTGTCAACAGATTCAAACCTCAGCCCTCCAGCATGCTAGAAGCACATGCTGCCACTAAGCTACAAGTCGGTCAATATTACAATGCTGAATTGCATTTAAAAAGCATGGGGTTTTATGTCATTAATACAGTTTTTCATCACTGATAGTGAATTTCTTTTTACAGGTAAAATAAGAGTTTTTGATTAATCATAACATTACAAATTAAATTCAATGTTTAAGAATGGTTGCATGATAAGTCTAAACAGGAAATATTCATGGTCCTTGCAGGTTGGTCTTGGCCAGCTGGACATCTATTGATAATAACACAATTTCATAACAAAAACTCATGAAAACTTACCAGATACTTTATCTTTTTTATTGTATTTTGATCTATGAGTTGTCTTACTCTCAGAGTGTGAACTGCCCCGATGTTGTCTTGACTTTCCAGTCTTCTTTACTTGTTGATTGACTTTATCTTTAGTTTTTGTACTTAGCAATGGATGAATTTCTGAAATGAAAATAACAATTGTTTCATTACATGTAATTTTCAAGCATTTTTACATAAAACAAAAATTTTTCTTGAGCACATGAAAATTAATTTAAATTAAATAGGTATTTTCACTTTGAAACTAAAGGGTTTAATTAAATTATATTATGACAATATAAAAATAAAGAAATGTTATTCAATAGTAGAATTTAAAGAAATGTTATAGATGATAACGACCAATGTGTTTATCTACAATGTTTGATAAAATAGATAATAATAACAAGTAGTTATAATTAAATTTAAGTAAGTCAAAAGAATTTTTAAAAATAAAGATATTTTTTTCATCAGCATTTTAATAAGTTTCAATAAAAAAAAATTATGAGATAACTTAAAGATAATAAATACATTAAATTAGATTTTCAATAATTTCAATGTTTTTATATTGATTTTTGACAAGCTTAAGAAATGTTTAGGTTGTTTCACATTCCTTCTAATAAGTTTTATTGCTTACAAATCTTTTCATTGTTGATTGAAATGTATATTCATTTAATACTGAACATTATTGTACTAATTAATTTATACTAATTGTTATTTTATAAATTCCAGATGCAACTTAATATCTTCATGCAAAGCTTTACTTATTTCATAATAATAAAATATTTTATAAATATTATTATAAATTATGCAAATTTTCTTCATAAAAATAAAAATTATTGTTATAAATTAAAAATCTTTTAAAATAATACATTCATAATAAATTGTAAATGTATACATTTTTAAATTTAAAAATATAACCAGAAATTCTTGTCCATAATCTGAGAATTATACATCTAAGTTTTTTGTGTATAATTTTTGCAGTGGATTATAAGACACTGTGCACAATCTGAGAATGTTTTTTCCCCCTATTTTGTAGCAATCTATTCTATAAAATATCTAAAAATACTTTTGCAAAATAAAAAGTAAAATTAATAAATTTCCTCTTACAAAATATATAGAGAGAAAAACTGAAATAATCAATATTTTCATCTCTAACAATATGAACACTAATCATCAGAAAATAACAGTTTCTTTTGTTTTTATCATAATTTTTTTTATTTGCATATATGTCTTCTACAATTTCAAAAACTTAAATTTATAATATACTTTTATTCAGAAGTGGCGAGTCTAGTCAAAAAAATTTCCAACTTCTGAGTCGGAATTTCTATATCGATGCCTAACCTATTTCTATAATTTTATTAACTAATTTTATGATCTTTAAAAAATGCAATTAGAAGAATTTGTGAAAATTCACTGCCTTTTATTGAACTCATGTATCAATGAAAACAATTTTTGCCTCACAAAGTATTTTCTACAAGCTTAAAAAGGAGCATATTTGCACTCAATTAAAAGACATTCTTCTCATTCAAAATTTGCTCACAAGAAATACAACATATGATAAAAATAATATGAAATTAACAAGTACGAAATAGAATAGCTGAAGATAAATAAAAGAAAATTGTACTTTTTTAATCCCAAATGGGCCATATTTGTAATATATTACATCTTATTTTTATTTTAATAATAGAATAGCCTCTATACGATCTTCATTATGGACCCAAAATAACTTTTAAGCCTCAAAATTACGGAAGTTTTTCTGCCACCAACTCTGGTTATTGGATCTTTTATTCATAATCAGAAAAAGATTAAATTTTAATTTTATGATCACAAATGAAAATTTACTTCATCTCAAGTTGCAAATAAAAAAGTAAAAATGAAACTATAAAATTAAGTCGAATTCTTACCATCTTTTGGCGCATTTTCAAGGATCATGTCAATAGTTTTGGTGCGTTTCTTTTTTGGATGAATTTTGATCACATGGCGTTAAGCTTGGGTGAATATCTTCATTCTAAAGACAATTTAATATTAATTGAATATTGTTTATACATATAATATCAATAAAATATGAGATGATTAATTCAAAACAGTTATTTTCAGAAAGGAGAGAATTTACATAAAAGTTTTTCAATTGCTTGAGACATTGTAAAATTTAGTTAGAATGATACATGTCCATTTAAAAAAAATCAGCCTGAAATTAAAAAATGAATTAGAAACCTCCAATATTTTTAATACACAAAAATATTAAAAGTAAAAATTTTAACAAGATATAAATATAAATAACTAGACAGATAAATTTATATAACTAGATTTAAGTCAAGTATTTTTGGATACATAAGAAAAGCTCAGTAAATAAATTTTTCTAAAATTATTGACAAATTAAACTAAGTCATTTCAAAGTAATTCAAACCAGCAGAAAGTAAAAGAACAATTGTAATATCTTTCATGCAATTTAAAAGTATACTTTCTACATAAAAATTAAAATTTTAAAAAAATTTAACATTTAATACATATAAATATAATAATTAAAGTATTTCAACTATTTCATCTTCTAAAAATATTTGATACACACCGAGGTCAGAAATGCGGCTTTTACTAAAATTATAAAGAAAGGGTGCTTTTTATATAAAATCAGCAAGAGATTATAGGTATGAAAAGTTTATTTTCATTATAAAAACTGAGTGCAAATTTCCAAATCAAACACAAATGAGATTTTGTTGTTGTAGATAACATATAATAATATAATTCTTTATTGTTTTTTCTCATAATTTCTATTTTAATTAATGAAAATTCTATATTTTGTATTAATCACTACTAAAAATATGCTTTTAAAATGTAAATGTTTAAAAGTTTAAACAGGAAAAATTCTACAAAAGTAGCATGTCTCAGTTTTTATAATTGTATCCTACAAAGAACTATTTATTTGTCGTGAGGAGAAAAAAATTACCATTTCATTTTTTGAGCAACTTCTCTGTCACGGTCATCTATTTTCGGTGCAATTGGAAGATAAAGAAGAGCAGAAGTATCAGATGTTTCTTCATCACTATAAAACAAAAGTACTGAAGGCATTACTAGAGCCAACATGATGACAATCAATAGTTTCCATGTTTTGCAAAGAAAGATTTTGGCCTCAAGTTGTTGGGTTTTTTATTTCCAATGACAAAACCAAAATAAAAACTAAAAAAGAACACAACAAAAATAAAGAAAGAAAAAGGAAACATAGATAAAGATTTAATACAATAACTTAATTAGTAATTAAACATAAGAAAAGTCAACTACAGCTTGTCTCAAAAAGCACTATGGTAGTATAGCACTACAGTGCATTTGACGCATTTAGAGTGATATCAGTTGCACAAAAATGATATGTGGGCTTTGTTCACGGGTCCACATCACACCACAGCAATACGTAGCT
>BPLR01018359.1:0-22174 GCA_021605095.1 Caerostris extrusa | reverse complement strand
AGTTACGTATTGCTAGTACGTAAAAATAAAAATTTCATTATTATCATTATTAAAAAAATAAATTTCATTATTATCATTATTAAAAATAAATTTAAATTTTATCATTATTAAAAATTAAATTTTTATTATTATGTGGAAAATAAAAGTCATTAGAATTTTATGATTATCAATATTGAAAATAAAATTCATTAAAATTTAATTTTTAAGTATTTTTTATATGATTACCATTTTTAAAATAAGAAAATTTAAAATGAGAAGAATGAAAATTTTAAACAACAGGACATTAAAAATTTCATTATTATCTTCATTAAAAATAACAGATATTAAAAATTTAATTATTCTTTACATTAAAAATTTCATTATTCTCTACATTAGAAATACAGGTCATTAAAAATGTCATTATTCTCTTTGTTAAAAATTAAAATTAAATAAATTTCAATAATTTTTATTATATGTAAAATTCTAAATAAAATTTCATTATTCTCATTATTAAAAATAAAAATTTCATTTTTATATATTTTTATGTTGCCATTTTAAAAACAAGAAAATAATTACAGAAAATCTCAATGCTTTGAAAAGAATTTACGATTACATACTGAGATGCAATCGCCAAATATTAATAATTACATAGTTGGAAAGAAGCTAAATCGAAAGTGAAAATATACACTCCTCAGTAATATACATTAAGTAACAAAGCAACTAACATTTAAAAATAACGTCCAAATGTTAACAAAGTAGGCCATATGATATCTTCAACTTTATTATGAAGGGTTACTTTCAATAAATCTTAAAATATTTTTTTTATTAATTAAAATTTTAAAAAATAATTTTTTTAAATAAAATAATTAATATTTATAATTTTAAATTAATTAAAATTAAAATTTTTACAAATCTTTTAAAAATTATTAAACTAAAAATTTTACATTGTTTTAGTAAGTAAAGTAAAAGTACAAGTAAAAATTAATTTTTGTTTTAGAAAAATTATTTTTACTAAAATTAAAACGTACATTATTAGAATTATGATCAACGAGTTTTCATCATGTTTTATTTATATTTAATTATATAAAATTACCAATTCGGATTGAAATTAAATTAAAATAGAATAAGAACTCAATCTTTACCAGACCTTTCGAGATCACCATATGATATATCTTCTATTATCACTAAAACTGTCTTTCCTATTACTCATTCTGAAAAATAACGGATACTGATGGACAATTGTCTGTAAAACATTAAATCGCAATAGAATGGCTGTTACCAAACGTACGACATCACGAATGAGCTATTGTTTATGTACGAAAAACACCAGGTAACGCAAAATTCTCGTTTTAGGTCAGAATTAAAAATAAATTTTCCAGGACTCTTACCAACACTATGACATCACTAGTGAGCTAGTGTTTAGCTAGGAAAAACACCAGGCAACCCAAAATATTCGTTTCAGTCCAGGATTAAAAATAAATTTTCCTGGGGTTATTTCGTGGTATTTCAAAAGATACAATTCCGTATTAAATGAATATACTTGGGATAATCATTTAAGGTGTTAATTTACTTAAATTAATTTTTCGTAAAATCCAGTAGGTATTTTTGAACCAAAATGAAAAAAAAAATTCTTATTTTACTTTCCCTTTCCAGCTCCTTTAATTTTTTTCAACCCAGCAAATAATAGAAGAAGAAAAATCTATCCGAATAAATCGGCGCATCAACCAAATTATCATTCACCAATTACTAAATGATTTGTCACCCAATAACCTGGAGGCAGATCTTTCTTCGTGAAAGTGACCATTCCCTCCTGATTTCTCTCGCAAGCAGAACACACAGGACTGAATCAACAAGTGTCTACCAACCCAGAGGGTGCGTCTGGGATAAATTAATGCGGTTTAGGTGCATGACTGCATGAACTTTTTTTAAGAAGTATGCGCCGACAGTTGCATCGTGTTTTCTAATTTGTTAAATGTCATTGGAATATGTCATAATTACTGTGCAAATGGGCTAAGACCATTAATCATTCCCAATAAGCTGATTGACGAAACAGATGATAGAGACATTGGACGACCCCGAGTGAACTTAATTTCACTGTGTTTGTTTTAGTATTTAATTATGTTAATTTCTTTTTTGGTAAGGAAAACATCTAGCGGTTGCCAATTGATCTTTTCTCTCATATTATGAATAGTTTATTTATCTGATCCCTTTGATTACCATTCATTTTAAATTAATCTTTTGATTGATATATTGCAAAATATGGGTAAAGTAAATTACTAATGAGTGATAAATGGAAATTAATGTCGTTTTTGTACCAGATAAATTTTAAATTAATGTTTCTGCTATCTCTATAAATTTTTCCAGCTTCCGTAGTTTTGAAAACCAATTTAAAGTGTACTAATTGTGTTTGAAAATTGGGAAATAAAGTATTATATAGCAAAAGATTAAATATTAGACTAGGTAATATTATATATGTATTATTAAAGTGCATTTTAATGTTATGTCATCTTTCATATATATACTATATTGTTAAAATTTCAATTATTTAAATTTATTTGTATGAAATATTTAGCTTTATGCACAATATATATAAATATAATAAAAACATAATTCAGTTTAATTATTGTGCATTTGTTTCACTGATCAAAAAATTTATTTGATTAGGATTTTATCAATTGCCACAAAAATATTTTGTTTATATATTTATCTTCTCCCTTGGTGGACCATGCCGTCTGCCTGCTGGCAAATTTCGGAACAGGAGATATTTTTTTTTTTTCTTGGTAGCGCTTTCAGCCCTACTTCCAACAGTCATATTAGACCGGGGCATACGGTTTAAAGTTGATTTCGAATCACCTTTAAACCGTAAGCACCGCCTTACCCCGCCGGCGGTAAGCCGGGCATGGCACCGCCGGGACTCGAAAATGAAATCTGTGAATCGTTAAATGTTCCTAACTTAAGTTTATAGGAATGAGGTTATAAAGATTTTTTTATTAATTCCTAAAAATACTTTTTAATTGCATTTTTTATTTAATTTATATACATGAAAAATAATAATTAGTCAAATACAACCACGTAACTGAAAATATTTTTTAACTGAGCAATTTAAGTATAAACATAACATGTCTTATATAGTTTTCCAAATATTCATGCATTGAATTGACATGGGAAAAAAGGAATCTTAACTTCAAGGCATCTGAGAAAAATGCAATCAAAATATTTATAACATAAGAGATGTTCTTTTCCTTTAAATTGTTAGATTATGCTATGATAGTTGCCGAAAATTGCTTCAATTTGTCGTTTTAAATAAATCATTATTTTTGTAATTTATTCTTCACAGTTGTTAAAAGTTTAATATTTTGATATCATGATAAAGAGTTATACATAAATTTTTATTCAAATAAATTTTGCGGAAAATTTTTAATGTTGAAAACATTAATTATAATGTACAAATAGATATATTATTAATAGAATACATTAATAATAATTCTTCTTAAAATTATTAAGGTAAATATCATGTAACTTTTACAAAGAAAATTTCAACGTAGATAAATTTCTACATAGGAAAATGTAGCAAAAAATTAAAATCAGTGCTGAAAATTAATTAACTTTATAATTATAATACACTCTCCATAAATTAAGGATAATGAAGTTCAGGCAAAGAAAGAGACAGAAGCAAAACAAATTTGACTTATTTGTAAAGTCTATTTATTAAACAAAAGGTAAAGAGCAAAAAAAGATGCTATATGTTTGACATAATTAATAAAAATTGCGATTTTTACTCCCCGAGCAAATTGCAAAAAAGAACCTATTTACAAAAAACAGTATAACATGGTTAGTATGATGGTTGATATGGAGTATGTCTCCCGGACGATGCAATACAGGCCTTACAACGCCTAGGCATGCTGAGTATCAAATTATCAATCTGATCTTGGGGAACCACTCATCATGCAATGCCCTCCGAAGTTCCGGTTGACAGGTGGGAGGGGGTTGACGGGCTGCAATTCGTCGGCCAAGCATATCCGACACATGCTCTATTGGATTCAAGTCCGGTGAGTATGCTGGCCAATCCATACGGGTGATATCCTCCAATTGTAGGCATTCGTCTACAATGTTTGCACGGTGAGGACGGGCGTTGTCATCCATAAACAGAAATTCAGCACCCATGGCGCCCCGAAACAAAACGTGCATATTGTTCCAGAATGACATCCCGATAGATGTGGCCTGTCATCGTTACACTCTGAACATGCAGGTCAGTTCTGGAACCAAGAATAATTCCTCCCCAAACGAGCCATTCTCCTCCACCGTAACGGTGTCGTTCAATGGTGTTCTCTTGGTGGTAACGGGTACCTGGTGCTCTCCATATGAAAGTCCGGCGAGAATCAGACTGCAAACTAAACCTGGACTCGTCGGAAAACGTCACACCAGACCACTGTTGCGGTCTACAAGCATATAGACAAATGTGCCCTAAGCGTCTGTACACGCTCTGCCTTGAAACTGTCGTACCGGTAGCTGAAGAGAGCTGACGAGACAGGTCTGATGCTGTGCTCCGTCTGTTTATTTTGGTAGTAACTGCTAAATACCGGTCCTCATTCGGCATTGTAACTCGGGGGCGACCTGTGCTGTAACATCTACTCACATTACCATCATCTTGGAATCGTTGCCAAAGCCTGGAGACGACACTCTGGGCGATTCCAAGTTCCTCGGATACTTCCAGCTGGGTACATCCACATTCCAGTCGTCCGAGAATTCTACCACGTAAAAAATCGTCCAAATGCTTCCTTTGTGCCATAACTATGCGGTTATTGCACTGAAAGGCTTTAAAGCGCTTGTGAACAATTTTACTTCTTTGCCACCATTCCTTATATACCCCTCTCTTACACTCTCGTCATTGTGACGTACTATCCGCCCCCCTCTGGTGGTTTCCTGTAATTTGCATATTCTTCTTCAAGATGTGTGTGATAATTCTACAGGTGAAATTTTTATTTTAGAGTTCAATTTCTGTGTGATTCTGAATTATCCTTAATTTATGGACAAGAGTGTATAAGGAAATTATATGTTTAAATTCCTCATGACATAAGTCACTATGATGAATAAATTTAAAAATGATGATTTTAAAACGGCAAAATGAAGCACTTTACAGTAACTGTCACTACTTTAATATTGTCACGGTACAGTAAAATGAATGGTACTTTAATATTGTGACATATTATAGTGGTATATTTCAAAGAACCAAAAACTATGATTCCATAAAATAAAGAAGTTATAAAAATCTAGAAGTTATAAAGAGGCATATTATACTACAAAGAAAATTTTCAAAATTAAACGACCAATTTTTACCCCCAATTTTCACTACTAATTATATAATACATTAAAAAGTTTTCGTTGTATTGTTTAGTATTTTTAAATGGGAGGAAGTTAAGTAATTCCATTCTCAAAAACGTTTTATTTTAAAGTAAATATTTTAAACGTGTATAATCTTCAACAAACATCTTGGTGATTACTTCGGAGGGTTTTTCGGCCTGTTTAAAATATTTTATGAATTTAGCACAGTAGTAATATTAAGAAACATTGTTTTCATGAAAAAATACCCATTTGCACATTTAAACAATTATTTTTTGAATTTGGAAAACTTACTAGAATTGTCTTAGTCAAATGGAAATCTGTAATATAATAGCAAACTAATGTGGAACTAATCAAGTATTGCATTATTTACTGAGAACTCTGTCTAGAAACCAAAGAACTAAAAATGAAAAATTAACCACTCCACATTCATTAGTAAATACTTTCGAACTCTGACCCCATCCCCTGCTCTCATTTCCGTTTTCTTTTCCCGTCAGACTAATATTTATCGGTACGTTGAGAACAAACCGATTTTGGAAACAATAGATTGCTTCACACAGAAAGACAGTGCTAATGAGAACGCAAGAGAAAGAATTCTACAATGTAAATTTTCAGAAGGGAACAAAAAAAAAAAAAAAAAAAAAAAAAAGAGACATAATTGCAAAAAGAAACTGTCGAATGTGTTTGTGTAAAAGAAGGAACAAAAAAAAAACTGAATAACTATTACTAAGGAGCTCTCGTGGGCATTGTTTTTAGTAATAGAACTAACATGGAAAACTGCGAAATATATGCAGCAACAGGTAACAGCAGTAATTATACTCCAGATAATTTGTCAAATTCATCGATCGAGAAAAGAGGTCAGCCTTTTGAAAATAGGTTCCTGCCACGGGCTAATTTGAATTGTATTGGATCGAAAAAAACAATGAATGTTTGGTCATGAATCGGCAGGTTATTGTTTTAATTATGAAGATTTGTGGGGTAATGTCTTACATGAATCTGATTAAAAGCTGTGCTGATGAAATACCTTTTAAAAACCTTACCTGAATTCTGAATTTATAAATTTACTTTTGTTACTTCCTGTTATGCGCTTGTTCATGTTTTTCACTACCCTTGCTTTTAAGCAATTATTACTCCATCAATAAAGCAACGTATCACTTAAAAGTTATTGATTAAAATCAGCAGAGTTTAATAATTAATTTTGGTATAAATTGATATTTATATAACATGTTATAATAGACTTACAAACACATTATTATTATTTTAGTTAAAGGCAGATAAGGAAATCACAGTAATTAGGGTAGATTTATCAAACTAAATTACGATAATTACAATTGTGCAAATATAAAATAGCATTTAGAACATATTATGCTGAAGGAATGTGAAATCAAATACTTAAAAGTTATTACAATGCTTGTGTAGATAAAAAAAATAAATTCAAATCAAATATTCAAGTAACTCTTAAAATATTCGTTTACAGAAAAAAAAAAATGATAAGCTTTTTAACATAATAAGCTGTTTAAGACCTTTGTCTCATTCTTTATTAGTTTTTAATAAAATAAACTGGTAGTTTAACAACATTTTTAAAAATTCACATTAAATTGTAATTGGAGCGACACCTATAATTATTCCCAAAATATCGGAAATTGACTAAAATAGCTTATCGGCATTTTATTAAGAACTATAAATTATTACACAAATTTAATTTTGTTAATTATTTTCAAATAATTTATAAAAATTTAATAGGATAATCTTAATAAAATAAACTATTTTAAGGAAAATATTTTCATAATATTATTGTATTATTTGTTTCACGGAGTAATATATTTCTTAGTAGATGTTCTTAATAAAATTGTATATATATATATATATATATATATATATAAACGAAAATTGAAATTATTTATTAAATAGGAAAAATTACACTATTGAACATTTTTCTTTAAAAAATTGTTTACCAAATTGGCTATCAAGAAATGCCCGAAAAGTCAAAAATATGTATAATTATGCAAGAAATATTGCGCAAGTAAAATCAAAATCTTTCATTATTTCTATCATTTCATGGAATGTTGTTCTAATAATACTTTTTCATCCTCTCACAAGTAATTTAATTTTTCGCTCATAGTAGAAAGTCTTAAAGTAAACCTTAATCCTTGCAGAAAATTAGAAAATAAACATAAAATCTATTAAAATAGTGATACACAGTCAAAGTCAATGTATGGTTACAAAAGTCAATGTATAACCATACAATTACCATATTAATTTATATTGAAATTCAAATTACATTCACCTATATTTCTTTTAAAAAAGAACACTTCAAATGAAACATAATTCACATCATAAAAATACACTTGAAGGATAATGAAACATTAGCATGACCTATGCAATTAAAAATAATTTAACATCGTGTAACTCGGCCTTGTGAATAAATCACAATTGGTAATATCCTATATACGAAATGAAGATTTTTCGTGGTATCTAGCAAAAATTTAGATCATGCTTTTAAAAAGTATTTTATCTCAGACATTTTATTTTCTAACTCTTTTTTTAAATTCATTCCATACGTATTCGACGAAATTCAATTGTGATGATTTAGAATGGGCACAGAGCTGTGCAGGTACTTTGTAAAGAAGCCATATTGTCACAATTTTCGTTATATGTTTTGGATCGTTGTCATCCACTGGCTTCCAACTGTTCACAGATGCTGTAACATTATCTTTCAATCTCTTCAATTATTTATTTAGCCAAAATTGAAGATATTATAAAACCAAATTTGTAATATCTTCAATTATGGATCGCACCAAAATGTAACAATAATTCTTAAACCAAATACTTAATTTTTAACACGAAATACCTTCCCCCTTCTATATATCTGTTATGTAATTGTAATAGGGCAAGTAAAAAATCTTCTGATGCGGTTATGATGTATAATTATGGGATGTATAATTACAGCACTTACATCTATAATATAGCACATGCTATTTCATTAACTTAACTGCCAAAAAAAATTTGTATTTTTTATTTTTAATCTTCTTAACATTACACATTTGATAAAAGGGATAAATAATATAAAAATAAGCTATTTAAACTTGTACATTTTATTGGTCATATTGATAATTTTTTTCTTACTTGTACTGCCATTCAGGATAAGTTTAACTTAGATAACCGTTTTAAATAATGGCCTGGACTAAGATGTCTAATTTTTCTCTGTCGGCCTTTAACAATATTGTATAGACACCTTGGAGTTGAGATCGACCACTGCGATTGCCATTGATGCAATAATTCAAAAAAAAATGATATGGTGATTTTTAATACACCATGCATATAACATACTAATTTTTATTTGAAATATTATAAACTTAAAATCCTCAATGACCATTCCTTAAAAAACTAATATCGAACAGTCGACTTCAGCGTCCATCGTAATCAAACTACATTGGATAAAAATAAAAGACAGCTGCACCTGTAGCAATTCTCTTATCAACTGACTATTGTTGTTTTTCTTCTTCAGACAACACTTTACAGCCTGGTGCCATCCATATTCATACTTTGTTTCTGGTAGTGTGATTAGCGGAATCGCCATTTTTCTTCCTTTCCGACATGCTTTTTTACAGCTTACTGCTGAGGTCATTGAAAAGGTGGAATATCTTACTGTTAAATAAAATAAGTACGTTAAGTAAAAATGCTGAATGTTATCTAAGTATTGTTTAAATGTTATGTGTGTGTGTGTGTGTATGTGTGTGTGTGTGTGTGTGTGTGTGTGTGTGTGTGTGTGTGTGTGTGTGTGTGTGTGTGTGTGTGTGTGTGTGTGTGTGTGTGTGTGTGTGTGTGTGTGTGTGTGTGTGTGTGTGTGTGTGTGTGTGTGTGTGTGTGTGTGTGTGTGTGTGTGTGTCCTTGTGTTTTAATTCATTCAATGTTAGTATGCATTGATTCTATAATGGATTGCAAAACAATACCATTGTTCTACAAAGAAATTTTCTGTGATACTGATATTAAAGAATGAAAATATTTAACAAATATTAAGACATATGATTAAATATACTATAGAAGATGAATACATCAAATGGAAATACATTTTTATGTAATTAAAAACAATTGTAAATTTTATATACATGTACAAAAGTGTATTCATTGAATAAAATTTTATTATGCATATTTATTAGTGTTTAAAAAACTACGGAATTTTCAGACACTTTTCGTTTTATTGATTAAACACAACCATCTATTTCTACCAAGTTGTTTCCAGTTCTCAAAGGCATAACAACATGAAAATACTGATTAGATATTCAATGAAATTGCTACAATACCTTTTTTTCCCTCATATTCTAAATACTTTAAAAAAAAAAAAAGAAATAAAGAGAAATATTAAGTAATTTTTCATGTTTCTTTTAGCAAATGTGAGATATTGTGTTTAAAAATTAAAATACTATCAGCTAATACCTGAACAGAACACAATTTACTGTCGCCCAAAACTCTTTGAAATCTACTAAGTATTCCGCCCTAGCCTATTTTGAAATAACTCAAAATCCGCAATAACCATATACTGAAACAACCCATTCCGCAATAACCATATACTAAAATAATCCATTCCGCAATAACCATATACTGAAATAATCCATTCCGCAATAACCATATACTAAAATAATCCATTCCGCAATAACCATATACTGAAAATAATCCATTCCGCAACAACCATTATACTGAAATAATCCATTCCGACTTCATAACTTATACTAAAATAATGCATTCCCGAAAAGCAACCATACCACCAGTAAAACAACAGGTTCTTTAAATAACAAATATTTTAATTACAATTTAGGCAAATGAGAACATTATACGGATAATTATCCGACACATAGTGAATATTATCATAAAGAAATCTTCTCGTACAAGAAATATCGATAGCCACGATCTATATTATATGCTAATACTATAGTTAAACATACAAATTCAATAAAAACACATTGATACACTACCTCATGACTATAATTAAAGATGCGATCTCCAATTCAACATTTAAATAAGATTGACATTAGCAAAGGACAGATTTGAAAACATGCAACCTAAAAAAATAATATCTTATAAAAGTATTTAAAAAAAATATATCATTAGGAAAACGACCAGCCAAAAGGAACAGCACAAACTAATTATAATAACTTTGCGAAAATATTCTAGGCTGAAACCCCTCTTCCATGAATGCCGCGACCACAGGATCTTAATTGTCCTTGTGATAAAGATCTGTGTGCATTCTAACACATCTCAACCAGTCTTAACATAATAAAAGTATGAAACATCCACTCCAATGGACCTACTACTAAAAGAAAAATCTGAGCAACATACAGTTAATGTGTCTTTTTTTTTTTTTTTTTGCATCTATAAGTCGATGCTATTTTTATGCTGAGCGTCGAGGCATTAGACAGCCGGCCACAAGGAGGGGGGGGTGCATTCTTAGGCTGTCTGCAACATCTATATCATCAGGGATCCTCTTCTTTTTTATTTTTGCTCTCGAGTCTCCGAGTTCGGGGCTCAGCAACGACGAGTATTCCTTTTCACTCACCCTCCATATCTCCATGTTTCTTACTAGTGATTTTCACGTCTTCTCCTCTCTCTCTCATTATGGTCCTCTTTTTTTCTGATCGTCCTGAGATGTCATCATTACATTTTATTTTTACCAAGATCTCACGCCTTTCATTATTGGCTGGATTTCAGTCTTCAAATTCGCCCAAGGGACCATATGTTTTCCATTGAGGGCGGGGGTGTAATACTGAAACTTAATCAGATTGAAAAACGACTAATTCTTTTGTAGGTCAGGGGATATCTTTTTGGTGAACTTCTCCATCTATAAATAAGCAATAACAGTTATCTTCAAATGTCAATACCCCAGCCATCGTCAAAAACCTCTTCTCCGTCCGTAATGTAATCCGCATCTGACCATTTGCATTTTCAACTTTCACAAAAACCCATCAATTAAGAGAACGCACAAAGATATCAGTAATGAACTCCCCATAATCGGGTTTTGATGATGGGCACCTTTTTCCACAGGTAATGGTCTTTTGATAAAAACAGATTCCACCAGAAATAGCTATTCCTTGATAAAAGACGACTCGCATTTAAAGGTCTTTAGACACAAACTATTTAAAATATGCATACATATAAAACTACATCACATGAAATATCTAAAGATTACCCATGATTACCTTAATACACACAAATTACTTATAAATACATATTGACATGATAAATTGTGGTTAAGGTACAAGAAGCACTTTTAGGAATAGAAATTCGTAAAATGGTATTGAAATTCAATTTTTTAATGCTTTTATTTCTGTATCTCTTCAATTGCTACCATTATTCATAAACAAAGGCATAGTTGAGAATCCAACGAAAGTACGTCCAAGTTTAAATACACTTAAGTGAGAAAGATAACATGTATTCACTTTGTAGACCTATAAGTTTACATTTCGCTTCACGTGAACAAACATCAATCTATTTTCAATAATAACTGAGGCACTTTCTCTTGTCTTTCAAGCACTTCCACTTTACAAGAGACGTTCGCTTTTAAAACAACAAAAAGAATTGACAGGTGGGATTAAGTTTATGTAGTCAATGGCTTTCAAGGAAGCATTGAAACCAAGCTTTCTTTTCCCCATTTTATTGGTCGATGTCTTATTTATTGGCTGTCAGTAATAGTTGCATTAGTAGTTAGGTGTAAATCAATCTGTAATGGCCATTAGATTTATTTTGTTTTGCTTCGTAATTGCTGAGACAGCAATGAAAAATCAATTTGAGTAACACAAAATATATTTGAGTGAGATAGACTTCGGTGTGACATACTGTCGTTGACCTATTTCTTTTTGTGCTTCATTCAGATATTTTGACCATTTCAATGATTTAGGTAAAGTGTGATAATAAAAACGGTCATCTAATAAAATATCAAGAACAGAACTTACTAAGTCTGACGCAATGCAGAGAATTTATGGAGAATGAGGAAATTAACACTTGCGTAAAACATGAAAATTTGAATAAAATGAAGCAATTATTTTTACTCTTAAAGTATAATGGAACAAGTGAAAGTAAGGTTAGGTTAGGTTGAGTTAGAGTTATTTTGATTGTAACTTTTACTTTGAGTTTCATAATTGGCTATTGTCAACGGTATAGGTCAGCCCTCAGGAAAGACTCGGTAGAAATCAAATGAAGAAAATGACTCAGTTCCCTTAAATACTTTGTAAGAGAAAATAATAAATGCATTTCAACAAGAAAAGAATCAAAATAAATTGCTAAAATTTCAAGCAACTTAACGCTGACAATTTATAAAATTAAACATATGTCGAAACGGCAATTCTCTTGTCTTCTACTTCAAAAGATTTTATTTGTAATGACTGTTTGGATTGCTTTGTATAAAATTAAAACAACTAGATATTTTTTGAAAAGTTACTTTATATTATGCTACCAAATTCAAAATGTAAAATAATTTAGTGATCTTACATTATATGAGACTCTTATGTTCCCAAAAATCTAGAAAAGAAATAAGTCCTCATAAAAATATTTTTAGACTTTTTAATTTTAAATATCAAATTACTATTTTAATTAACTTTACTATTAATAGTTACTATAATTACTATTATTTTATTTTTTTTTAATTTTAAATATTAAATAACTTTGTTATATAAGTCTAGATGAAAATAATAAATTAAAATTAATTAAAAATACAGTCAAGTAAAACGAATAAAAGTTATGATTTATACCTAGAGACATCAACAGAAAACATGACTTCCAGCTATGGAACTTTTAAATGCCCTAACAAGCCCAGTGTAATATTGCGTAGCTGACCATAATAAACTGCAAATTAAAAAATTGTCAGGTTGCATTGCAGTCATTGCTGTTATCACTGATGAATATAGCCATATAACTGCAAATAAACCATATAAAACTCATATGCGTTGTAGTTACCCTTTTAAACTATATCGGAAGGCAAAATCATCGTTGGTATCAATGCAGCTAGCTGTACATGGCATAAATAAGCGGAACACAATCCTCACCATGTACATTATTATACACAGATATATAAATAACACGTTTAAAAAAGAATATTTTTAAAAAAAAAAAAAAAAAAATTAACTTTGGTTTATTGTACAGAAAGTATACAACTCCAGTCCCCAAATTATTTTTCAATATTTAAAATGAATAATTTTTAATAAGCATATTTTCTATTGCTAATGAGAGAAATCTAAGTGTTGTTGTAGTCATTTTATAATTTTATATTTTCTTATATATCACAGGAAATCTTAGCTCCGTGTCATGTTCCAAGCCCAATGTTACTTTAAAGATCTTTAATTACTTAATTAATTGAAAAACGTAAAATATTTAATAGTTACTGATCTAACTAAATTAAAAGCTAAATTTTTAATTTTAACTAAGGGCTTAGATAATTTTTGGCAACAACATTTATTTTTTTTTTTAGAGCATGGCAAATAGTCTCCTACAATAAATTATCTCATGAACCAAACATTACGTAGCGTTATTAAATTAATGATAGCACAGTTTGTAAATTTGGTTTCATTATACTAAAAATTGCTTTGAGAAGAATTGTATGAAATCAAAAGTTAGAAGTTGATTTTAAAGTTCAAGTATAAGATTTTGCTCTCTGAAGTCAGAACAACTATATTGTAGATTCTCACATCATTGAATACTAATTAAATGTGAGTAAAAGTAGCAATAAAATAAATGCTTGTTTATTACTTACTTCAGCAGATGTTATTTAAAGCAATGATAAAAGTTTTTCTTAAAATATGAATACTTAGGTTTAAATTTAGAGCTTGTTCCTTAACATCGTGATTTTGTCAATTCACGGAGGTGATGGCATATCATAGAGGTAAACTTTTAAATGACAGGCATTGTACCAAAAATTACGTACGATGTTTTTCCAACTAATATTGTTAAAATATATTATCACTTTTTTAACATATTGTTGAGCTTAATATTACTGTAAAACAAGAAAATGTTAATTTTTTTAAAATTTAATCTTAATGAATTCTTTGTGCGTTAAATAGAATTGCTTAGTTATATTTTTAATATTGTAATAGGTCTATTATTCTTTGCCTTGGTGTACATACTAACTGAAGCATAAAGTTCCCTTCCTTGATTTAACTTGCTGAAAGTGTTAAGTCTCTAAATAGCAATTGTCTTGAAAAATAAAACTTAATTATAGGAAATTTTCTCTCTGAAAATCTACCGAAACTATTGTTAACAACTGTGAAATAAGGTTAGAATTTTAACAAATGTCAACTGACTATAAATTTAATAGAATAATGCAAATAAAATTTTAACAATCTTATAAAATAAGTCAGAATGAATACAGGCTTATTAAAAATAATAAATACGAAACTTATTTCTATTTTTTTACAGATTCGTGAATAAAAACAAATGTTGCAATAATCATGTGTCGAATAACTGCAATTTCGGAGTAAAATGATTTGTTTTTGAATGTTTCAACGAAACAAAACTTTTAGAATTCTATTATTTTGGTCATAAAAAAGACAAAATTTAACATTGCATGACGATGTTGATTATTTTAAAAGGATGCATGGCAATATATCTGAAAAAATATTTTGGATTTAAAGGATAATAATATTCTTTAAGCTAATAAAAAGGTTATTATCGGTTCTTTTTAATAATGCTTTAATATAAAAATACAAGGTATTGCCTTTAACATTATTTAGAGCAGAAAACTTAATATCAATGAGAAAATTTTATGATCTGATGTCATATCCGTTAGCATATTAAATTTGAACACACATAAAAAAGCATTCATTTACGACTTTTCCAAATATGAGAATATTCTAACATGTAAATTCAATGTGTTGATATTAACTATAACCAAAAGACTAACTGAGAAATCCATCCATATTGTTTAAATTTAATTAAACTGACTGAAAATTTTCAACGAAGTTATTATTCTCATTTTACACATCTCAGGAAAAGAATATATTGGACACATATAACAAGCTCAAGCTTTTTTTCCTCAGATTTATGAATAAAAAAAAAGTCTCAACAAAACGGATTGAAAAAAAAAGACAGCATTAAAAATCCATAAATTCCACCTGTTCCTCTTAAACAGTCACACACCATACATTTAAATGCCAGCATCAACACTTCCAAGTTTCAGGTTGACAGTTATTGTCGTTAAGAGCATTTATAGACACTCGCTATCTCTTTGCCCATCGATGCTTTTTATTCCTCTTTTACTTCATTTCAGATTCTGGAAGCATGCTAGAATAATGGATGTTCTCCAACGCGGTTGCGCGCGAATTAGAAATACGCCGGTCCATGGGTGACGAAAGGTTTGGCATCCGCCATAGAATGGGCAACAGCAGAAGCAGAGCATCATAACCTTTCTCTGCGTTGATTGAGATGCTATACGGATTTTCAGCAGTGCCTTTGGGGTGGTAAAAAGAGGACGTCTGAAGATTAATGTCTTCTTGATATAAACTAAGTATATAAAAGAAACCGGATGCCACTCAATCGGGATGGAGATGTAAGCCGTTAAAAGTTAAGCAGGGCTTTATCGATATTATATAGCTTCAAGCAGGTGATAAGGTGATGATGGGAACAGCCTTAACTGGGGATGTTTTTATGAAGGTGCTTTTAAAACTTGTTTTCCATAATCTTTTATTGTTCACTACCTGCAAATACTCGATATCCACTGAGGTTTTGGGTTATAGAAAATTCTGCTTTAATATCATTTGCATTAAAAAAGACCATGCTAATAAAATTTCAGAAGTAATTAAATTATGTTTGAAACTTAATTCATAAAACTTATTTTTAAACTAAAAATTGTGTTAAGAGTTTCGTTACGCATAAATCAAATCTTTATGGGATCAATATTTCAATTAAAAATTATTTAATGACTATGTTAATAAAATTTCAAAGTTAATTAAATATATTTGAAATTTATTTCATAAAACATATTTTTAAATTAAAGAATGCATAAATCAAATATTTATGGGAACAATATTTCAATTATAAATTATTTTATTGTCTTTTCGTAATTTGAGAAAGAAAGTATACAACTAAATAATGCTAGTAAAAAAAATAACGAAGCTAAATTTCTCAATTCGAAAAAGTTTAATAATATTTCTAGGAATCTTTCAGCAACCATAAGTCACCAAATTCATTGGTTTATCAAATTGTCTCCATTACATATTAATGTGAACATTAGTAATTTAAAAGTCAAATACGTCTTTATTTAAAAACAGATTCCTTTTACCTATGTAGTTATATAATATTATTTATAATATATAACTACTGTTTCTAAAAAGTCAGGAATACTACAAAAGGAATTTACAAAAAAAAAGTTCATAATAATAATTAATAAATAAATAAATAAACTAACCTAGAAAAAAAAAAATTTTAAATTTAGAAGAAAATTACTAATTATGAAGACGAAAAGTTAATTTTTAAGATAATTTATAATTATAAATGTATGTAGTTTCTTTCACATTAAAAAATATCTAGCACCATTAGAAGAAATCAAATGAGCGAAAATTAACATATCGTAGTTTGAAAATTTTAACAATGAATTCAATGAATAAATTATACTTCTATAATACCATCTACTTGTGAAATTAATTGTATTAAAATGCTAATGATATTCATAATTTTACTTTCAATCATAGGCTAATTAATCAATACAAAATGCTTAGCAACATTTAATATATTACTAATATATTCATTACTTATTTTAATTTGTCTCCAATTTGATATACATTATCAAATTCAAAGCTAAGAATATCTATAGTATATAAATTTTAATGGCTGTATTGTAAAACAAACACCTTTTCCTCACGGATATCATGACTTAAAAAAACACTTGTTACAAAAACATTTTCCAACTCATTTTTAAATCAGCTATTATTTTAAAGTAATTGAATTGTATGTATGAATTATTAATGATAGGTTGGTTTCTCAATTTTTGACCTTTCTTCATATAATGAATTCAAACACTTAATATATTTCTTTCGTATTATATATTTGGCATCTTTCACCAGTGAATATGCATTATTCATTCAACAAAATAAACTTTTAAATATGTTTTATGGAAAGAATTGTGATTATTTTAAAACATGAATTTACACTTTATATACTGAAGCTTAGAAAATTAATGATAAAAACATATTACACCAAGGTCACCATTCATTGTTCTTCAACGCTAATGCAAATTTCATGTAAAAAATCGATTTTCTTTAACAACATTTATTGGATCTAAAAATATTTATGTATGCTTCAATCAATTTGTTATTTCTACTCATAAATAATAATTTTTATATAATATACCACTTAAGGTGTTGATGATCTTATAATAGTCAATAATGATAATTATCTCATAGTCTGGCTGATAAATATTAATCAGTATAAACAGGACGTGTTTATAATTTTAATAAGGGAATCTTTTAAATCTTCTTTCTAGACAGACAGCTTCATAAACATTTATTACCAACCATTATTACAATGTCCCGTGTGAAAATAACAGCAATAAATTTCTTTCGTCTGAATGTTAGATTTGTAAATGCACACTGCAATTATTTCAGACTGATAATAATAAAAAAATTTTTGAAAAAGTGTAGTTTGATCAGAGACACCAAACTAACTACATTGACTTTTAACCACCATTCTATTAAGTAATGCTTGAAACATAACTAGCAAATTACGTTAGTTAAAATTTATGAATTTAACAGCCTGGACAAACAGATGTTCAATGAAATAAACTCGACTGTCTATGTAAATTACACAGTAATAAATTACCTCACGTAAGGGCGTAATTCTTATTAAACTGATGACCACTGAAGTTATCAAGGGGGAATACAGAAACGTTGGCTTGATATGTGCTGTGGCATGGAAATGAATATAATAACAATAAAACAAAAGTTTTTGAAGACTATGCCCTCCAGGGGACAAGTTGGATTAAAAATGGGGGCGGAGAGAGATTATTTATCAGCTGCCATTCTGATTACTCCTCCACCCCCAAAGTAGACCGTTTATGGCGCATGCGTTCCTATCAAATACACTCCATTAAGGTGTTAGTCAGAAGACAGAATTCCTAAGTACTTTAGACGTTGAAATAACATTGAAGCTAAATGATGTTCAAGACGTGCGATTTATTATGATGTTTTATTTTACAATCGGAATAATATAATAAAGATTTAGGAAGAACAATTCAGAAGTGCCTGTTGATTAATCCAGTCGCATATAAAATTTGTTTATCAAATTGTATACTTAGCATTAGTTTGAAACATGATTTAAAACGTGAAAGACTTCAAAGGACAGAAAATCTTTATATAAAAACTGTTGAAATATAAAAAATTGTTGAAATATAAAAACTGTTGAAATATAAAAAACTGTAGAGTATTTAGAGGTCAAAATAAGCTATTTTATTGTTTTACGACATTTAGAAATATTTTTCACCAAATTTCTCAAAATTTTGGGTGAAGTTTATGCATTAGAATACTAAAAATACTGAAAATATTAGAATACTGACTAAATTCTGTCCAAAAGAACACTTCTTTTGGAGTATCATTAACAGAGATACCACACATTTTCCAAATCCATTTCATCGCGTACTTTTACCCAATGACTAAGAAAAGAGCAGAGAAAATTTAAATTGAAAAGGGTAGAAATTCTTTATTTTTTTAAATACGAAAAAAAAAAAAAAAATTTGTATCTGTTTCAAAACTCGCTAATTTTTATCTATTTATTTATTTATTTTTGGAAGGGAGCAGCAATTTTTTTCTTTACTTTTTCAACAGCTTCCTTTTTCTTTCTCAGTTGTTTCCGTTTCTAGCCACATTCTACTTTTAATCGCATATTAAATTTAAATTGAAGAATAATATATAGTAAGCTTTTTATATGAATATTTACATTATTTTTATAACCCCACTATTTTTATGACTTTATCCAGTAATTTAAAAAAAAAAAAAAAAAATTTCGTAAATATTTTTCTAAACAGGCGGAAGTTTTAAAAATTAGAAATTTATTAAATATTCGCTCATAATTATTCAGACAGACACTAATTTATAGTAATCGCCAAAGATCTGAAACATCAATTTTTTCCCCTTTTTACTGAGAAATTTTTAATTTTTTTACAATATTTCTTCTTCTAATGTTCCTAAATAAAAATTACAAAGAAAAATTAGTATTAATATCATCTTCTTTAGAATGTTCTTAATTTTACTTTAAATATTTGTATTTTTATGATATTTTTGAATAAACCAATAAAAAATAATGAAGTTATAAAAATTAAGTTTGAAGCGCAAGTAAACAGGGGGTGCGGAGGAATGTGCGCTGTATGCATTTATCCAACAGGCTTCATGAACTTTTATCTCATATTCTATTTTGCTTTTCATGCCTTTACAGGTCAGCGAATTATATAAATATTGGATTTTCTTTGATAAATTTAAACGTCTAAGACATCGTTATTTAAAAGAAAATGGCCTACGTCACAAAAATGTTCAGATAAAATGTTGAATATATTACATCAAAACTGTTAAATAGGGATTTGGGATTTGACTCATTTTTCAATTCCTTCCATTAGCTCACACTCTCCCTATATATATCTTGTTCAAAATTTCAATCGTTAATAAATACTTTTTATTCGTCCGCTCAAGTTCAAATGCATTTTTTTTAACCTGTAGTGGATGACACACTTGATGTTAATAGAGTTTTTTCAAATATTAATTGATTCATTAAATTTAATGAATTAATTTTAGTTTTTTTTTTAATTTAAGTTGCATACATCTACCAATAGACGGCGCCAGATAAACTTAAAAATGAATGAAAACTACTTATAAAGGACTTTTCTGCAATACAATGAAAAAAGTAGGAATTGAAATTTAAATTTTTTTTTTTTTTTGTATTACTTGTTTTAACTGACACCTACAACATGATCATACGGTTACGGTTTTACAATTAGCAAACTGCCTGATGATTTTTGTTCATTAAGCTGTGTTTGCGTTTTCAAAACATCACTGCGTACTTTGTCCCCTCGTACCTTTTAACTTCAACCCTACATTTAAAGGAATATTGAAAAGATTCGTTCAATGTAATAATTTGTAAGCAACAAATGATTTAAAGATAAATGTAATTACCGATGTATAAATTAATATGGTCGACTCAAAAATCAAATCCACACCGAAAATGGACTACATCGCCCATTTTTATTCTGGTAACTCCTGACCACGAACTCGCAGCAAAACCTCTCGCCCATTAGTGTTAAGGATTATTCATTTATTTCACTTCAGTTCACTACATAAGATTTGCATTAGCTCTTGTGTGTCAGCACGATTAATTAGATACGTCACAATTTAAAACATGAAAAATATTCTGGCAATATTTAGAACAGCAAAAATTATTAATCAGATCATGTGTTATAAGTTCTTTTTGAAATAATGAAAATTAAAAGATTAAATCAAATTTTTTTTATTACTTTTATTTGTTATAGAAATTTTTTTATAATATACAATGTTTATGTTTTCCTTTCAAATAAAAATAATGCGATTCTTTTAACTATACAAATCTGATACATCGATTTTATTAAAGAATATAAAAAGAAATCAATATCAGAAAATTATATCTGATTTATAAATTAATTTTGATTAACTATCATTAATTAATGAACTATTTTAACCAGTTAACTATTATTTAATTATCAATTTATAAAATTAATCGATTATTAATTAAGTTGCATTAATTATATCGATTCTTTTTGTATATATTATGCGTTTTTTTAATTTATTTCAGAATATTTACAAATTTTTGTTTCTTAATTTTAAATAAAATTTAACAAAACACAAACTAATGTTATCTTTTACTTAAGAATTTTTGAACTCGAAAAAATATTAAACATTCAGTCTATTTTATTTTTTTTTTTTAAATATTAAAAATTATCCCTCCACCAAAAAAATCTATAATTTATTTTGATTATGGAGCCCTTATACTATTTTGATTTATATTTATTTTATTTAGCATTATGGTTTTGAAATATATTTAATTTGATTGTAAAATTATTAAAACGAATCTTTTCCACAATTCTGTTGGTATAGTACAAAACAACAAAATTGTTCTTTCGTTTTAATATGCTTTTTTGTAGGAAGTATTTTCTAACGGAAATATCACTAACCCAATGTATAATATGTACATATATGTACCCAGGACATTATGTATAATTATATAAATTATAAATTAAAATTTGATAGCATTATTTTCTTATTTCAAAATTCTTTTACAATAGGATAAGTATTATATATATATATTTTAATTTATCATTCTAATAGCTAGCATTTATTATGTTAATGTTTATTTAAAATATTCTTTTACTCTAGTAATTGATTTATAATTAAGTATAGTTTTTTGTTATTCTATTATTACTTAATGTTTTCATTAATATTTTTTTTTTTAAATACAACTTTAAAATAATTATTAATTCCTTTATTTTATAAATAATTCATTTTTTAGCATGAGTTTGATTGCTCGAAATGGACCAAGTAGGCCGTGAAATATGAAATATTTTATTTTAGACTCATAATTTTAAACAAAATTTATTAATTATTTGAACGTAAAGCATTTCAATAAAATTAATATCTGAGTAATTATGCATTCATAGGAGGGTGAATGAAATAATTTATTTCCGTAATATTATGGCAAAATAATCTTTTAATTACAAAAGTTTTATTCAAACTTCAATTCCCTTAATCTTTTGAATAAGATTTTATAAAAGGGGGAAAATTTCTTAAGGAGATAATAAACCATCACAACAAAGTTGCTAGTTGAATTTACTGATCTTTTTCTTTTTGAAAGCAATACGTAA
>BPLR01018358.1:0-36629 GCA_021605095.1 Caerostris extrusa | reverse complement strand
TAGCAATGGTATATTTGCTTTTAAGCTCATTTTCTTCAATTACTGAAATGGAGCAATACATATGGTGAATGGGAAATTTGATGACTACTAAAAAAAAGAAATAAACATAACATGTTTGGGACTTGAGGCATAGAATGAATTAACTTTTTAAATGACAATTATGGAACTTCCAATAATGAACCTTTTTTTTAAAAATTTAAAAAAGTTAGAAAATACATCAAAGCTATTCATGCTTCGCTACAGAATTAAAAAATGAATAATTCAAAACAAATAACAACACAATGATCTCTGAACCTGCTCATAAAAACCAGCATTACATTATGTTTGAAATCTGCCGAACAAAGGATCATGTTTAAAGACAAAAGGACAGAGTTTAGTTGGTTATTTCGCAAAGAAATTTGGATTAAAGGGCATGGATAATTTAAGCAATATGATAGGGAAATCAAAAATGAGTTTGTATAATGATGCTTTCCTTTGAAAACAGTTACATCACTCTTCAGATAACTTTGCCTAGTGCCCTTATATTAAAAATCAATCAAATGAAGCTCTGCAGTCAAGCGTATCTGATATCTGGAATAATGTGGGTTTGATGCAGTGAATGATTTACTTTGTCTACTTTCGCCTTCAGTTTTACATAAAAGGAAAAAATTAAATATGTTTTGATTAAAAGAAAATTATTTTGCCACCAGTCATTGTGCATTGCAGCGACGAATTTGCACTATAACCTGATATAAGTATTGCTTGTTTTGTCTAATATTGATTTTGTAATGCTTTTGAGATACATAAATATTGCAGCAATTATCTGAAAAGAGTATGTCTAATGTGGCAGTATCAGGTTCTGGCTGATCTGGGCTTTGCATTTCATTAAAATCATATTATAAGTTTTCTATAAGTTTGCAGCATGTGTGAGAAAAATATTGATCATTGCGAACAACGTTAATTCACATATAGATTAATTACGCTTGCTTCATTTTAGAAGTGATGATCATTCCCAATGAATTTAATGGGCACGTAAAACATAAGGTGCATCAATGAGTATTTTTTTCTAAACATTTGAAAAATCAGAATATCAAGTAAAGGCCCAAGAATGGCCAGATAAAATATTACATACAAAATCTAAAGTACTTACAAAATTTAACAACTATTTATAAAATTTGCAATTGTTTTTGGTTACCTCCCCATATTAATCTTAATTTTGTACTTTAAAAAGTTGTTTTTTTATAATTATTTTCAAAACTAATTAATTTTTAATATCAAAAGTAATCAAAATTTTTAATGAAGTTAAAGGTAAAGTGATTGGTCATTTTTGGTAATATTTTCATTTGTTTTCTATATTTACTTATATGAATGCATTTTTTTATTGCTGTGGTGTGTCAATAGTTATTTATTATTTCAACATTTATTATTTTAAAAGAATATTTCAGTTAATAAGCGATTGTTTCTCAATATAGCTATTATTATGAATAATGGTTATTTTTATAAAAATTTTCACTTTCTTCCCTGAACTTTATGAAAGACATTGAACATATTTTCTTTTTAAGGATAATTTTACATTTTATTTGTGCATTTTATTATTAAATTAAGTCCCTAACATGAATCAAGGGATTGAATAAATTAGTCAAGGCTAATCAGTAATGCGAATATGTTGGGAGTGTTTTTACTACCGTGCCTGATTGTGTGGTTATAAATACCTTTTCTTCAATTAGCTATTAAATTTTTATCTTTAGATAAGTTTTAGGATCTGCATTAAGGGGAAAACTTTATTAATATATAGTCTTAATCTCAAATTCTTATAAAAAAATGTATTGCAACTATATTTCTAAATTAATAGTTATCTATTATTATCGACACGATATTCTTACAATTAATAGTTATCTATTATTATCGACACGATATTCTTACAATTAATAGTTATCTATTATCTGTAAGAATAACTGCATATATGAAAGACAAATTTTATGTTAATGTTATTGTGTTGTATTATACTTAAGATGTCTACTTCTAAGATTTTATATGAAATCTTTCATTTTAGATACAAATAAAAAAAATCTATATACTTCTTATGTAACAGATATGAAAATTTTAGAATGAACTGAACATTTAATACTATGGCAAGAACAAAAGGTATTGTTATCGGATTTTTTTATTTTATAACGATTTTGTCATTCTATTAAGTAGTCTTTTATGTCTTCCCCTGAAAACATCAATGGACCATCTATAATCATTTAGATCTTCATAGGTTTCTTATGAATATTAAAATACTTCTATTTTAGTCTAATGGCTGCTGTAGAATGTTTGCCCTAATAATCCAGAACTGGAAACTGATGGCCGAGTGACTAGCTTTCTGGCCCTCGTTCTCACAGGTTTCGAGTTCGAATCCCGGCTGTGTCATGGATGTTTGCAATGCTTCTGAATCCACTTAAAACCATAGATCCCGGTCTAATTTGACTGTTGGTCGTAGAGATGACGACCTACCCAAAAAACGAAAACATATCCTATCTCGTAATCTGTCAGCAGGCAGACGGCCTTGGCCCGCCATTGGGCTATTGTGGGAGCGAACAAAAGGAGGAAGTTAATCGCCATTAGACGAATGAATGCTGATGTCTACGTCTCATCGTAATTTCCTCATCCATCTGCATCGCAGCAGTGAATCTAGAAAACCTCAGATGAATCGGGGATCCAATACTCTTAGGGACCGGTCTGGGCACACGGCTATGGCGATGAGACTGACAATTTCCGGTTTTCTTCAGACTTCTGCTTGCTGTTTCTTTTTTGTTGTTTTCTTCCTTTCTCGTCCTTCCTCAGGCTGATCTCACTGCTTTGCATTTCAAGATAACTGCAACAAGCACACGTCCAATTCAGAGCATAACTCAAAGTAAATACAGTGTTTTTTGATTGTATTTTGTTTAACCTTTTATATTATTTGAGTGTAAAGAAATAATATGTACAATATACACTCAATTAATTTAAATGATTTCATTAAAGTTCAAAATTCATCGCTCAGTGAATAAATTTTATAAAAACTTGAGTGTTATTATTTGAGAAAGGCACAATTTCACTTATAAATGTGTCAGAAAATATTCTCCCTAATCGATTTCTTACTCTTTCTAAAAAATCGTGCAATTCTTTATTTTTTTAACATTTTTTGGAAGAGTTCTATTTAATAATTTAAAACTGTTCTTGCATTATACATAGCCTTTTTTAATTAAATACATTGTCGGAAAAAAAATGCCACCATCAAGAAAGACTTGTATTAGATAAATGTGCTAGGCATGTTTATACATCTGATGGATGACATCGATTCAATTTTCGCGCTTTTCGCATAAGTGCAGCGCTAGTAGGCCACTCGGAACATGCAAATCAGGTTTCCTTTAAATGCGTGCTGTAAAGTTCGTGAACGTTACTGAGCTTTGAAATTTGACGTATTGAGTTGATGTCAGCCAAGAAGGCCTTTTGAAGAAGACGAAGAATCCTTTGTCAACAGCTCACCGATTTTGAACGAGGACGTATAATAGGGCTACGAGAAGGTGGATTTTCTTTCCGCGATATAACAGAAAAAGACTTGGCCGAAATGTGTCCACTGTGCATGATTGTTGGGAGCAGTGGTTAAGGGATGGTACTGCCTCAGGAAGACCGGATTCCGGCGGAAACGTAGCACAACTGAGAGGAAAACCACCGTATTAGCGTACAGCTGTGTATCGTACTGCTTCTGCGGCAGAAATTCGAGCTGCTGTTGGTACCACAGCGATACAAAAGAACTGTTAGAAATCGGTTACTTCAGGGACAGCTCCGAGACAGGCGCCCTGTAGCTTGCATTCCAGTGGTGTCAAGACAGAGCTCATTGGAGGACGGAGTGAAGATCCGTTGTGTTTTTGGATAAATGCAAGTTCTACCTTGGTGCCAGTGATGGTCGTGTGTTGTTCAGAAGGAGGCCAGGGAAACGCCTGCAACCAGACTGTCTGCGGCCCAGACACACTGGACCTACACCTGGAGTCATGGTCTGGGGAACAATTTCCTATGATAGCAGGAGCCCTCTCGTGGTTATTCTAAACGCACTGACTGCAAATTTGTACATCAGTCAGGTAATTCAACCTGTAGTGCTGCCATTCATGAACAGCATTCAAGGGAAAGTTTTCCAACAGGATAACGCTCGCCATCATACCGCTGTTGTACCACAACGTGCTCTCCAAAGTGTCAGTATGTTACCTTGGGCTACGAGATAACCAGATCTTTCTCCAATTGAGCACGTATGGGATATCATTGGATGACAACTCCAGCATCATCCACAGCCAGCACTGACCGTCCCAGTACTGACAAAGTGAGTACAACAAGCATGAAATACCATACCACAAAAATGACATTCGGTACCTGTATGACACAATGCATGCACGTTTGCAAGCTTGCTTTCAAAATTCTGAGGGTTACACCGGCTATTAATGTAACAGTATTTTTACATTTGAAACAGTTTCTTTCTTCAGAATTTTACAGTTTTCTTGATCTTAAATTAACCTGTGATCTTTAAAATTTAATCAATTAAGCATGTTAACTAGACAAGTGCATTGTTCGAATTTCATTACTCTACATTAATTTTTCTTGGTGTTGGGATTTTATTTTCCATCAGTATATATATAAATTATATTTATATTAATATTAAATTTCTCGATAACCGAGGCGTTCGATAAAAAATCTTGCTTATAGGGTTTAATTTTCAAATTGAATAAGCTCAACTGCTTACTTCATCTTTTCCTTCCGATAGAAGCAAAGCATTTAAATTGACAGACACTTCCATCCCTCGGGCTGTGGATATCCCCAAAATTCTTTCCTTTCGCCAACGCGAAGACAGCGTCGTTTAAAATCCATTTATGAAACCTAATTTGCGTTATTAGAGAGGTTTTAAAATTTCGTCCTCCGACTTCAAAAATTTCTGTATGTCTCAAAGGTAAAAGTCAATGCTCCTGTCTAATTTTTATAAAGCAATCGAATCAACCTTCTCTACCATTACCATTTTTAATTAACCAATTCCTTTCTTACATGAATACGAGTGCCTAGAACTCACTCTAGACATCAACCTTACTTTAATTCACACATCCTAAATATTGTTCTTTAAGCTTCCACAGTTTCACAAACAATTTGATCTAACTCACAGTGGGGTAAAACAAACTAATTTCTAACAGAAAATAATTTTTTGATCCAATCGTCCATAATACCAATTCAATAACATTAGTATATAATACATATTATCTTAATAGTTATGTATATTCTCACTAATATTATATTTTTTCCTTATTCAAGTTCCAAGAGGATATTGCAGTTGTATCAGGTTTACTATATTTAGCTCAAATGAATATTTTTAACAATATATTTAATAAACAGTAATAAGAAATTGTATATTTTATGATGAATTATGAAAAATTTTTATTGAGAATGTATATAACTATTAAGATAATATGTATTATATGCTAATGTTATTGAAATTATCATCTCAAATCTTATAAAGATTTTGATATCAAAATTTATTTTGCAAGCTAAACAATTTTTCTGACAAATATATTTTTACTACATATAAATAAAAAAGAATATTAAACCTATAATTATTAAAAAGTTTCATAGAGTAAACAAATAACTTGGGGTGATAATAATAATACTATTTTTTTGCATAAATTGTGAAAATGTCCCCATTATTAACTAAAAAGAAACTTGAAAATAGAAATATTGATAACAAATTTAAAAATATTATCTGAAAAAAAAAAAAATGCGTATTCTGGTGTATTTAAAAAGTCGCGAACTTCTTTTTGGAATAAAGTGAAATTACTTTAAGGACGTTGTGTCTGACATTTTATAAATATTTCAAAAGATAACAGAAGAGTATGAAAGTTATCTTCATTACAACTTTTCTCTCGAGCACTACCTAGAGTATTAATTATGATATTTAAAAAAAAAAATACCTCTAGAGTCTGTCAGATAGTTGCATTTATAATTATGTTATAATAATTTATTTCACTATGCATTGACATGTATTCGCGTTCCGATCCATGTAGTGACAGTTCGTGCACTATAAGTGGCAATTTGTATACTGCATCACATATCATATATAATTTTATTCGGCAATAGTTAATGCATGTTTGTTTTTTTTACTATATCAGTACAAATGTCATAGCCACTCATATTGTTAATTGGAGAAGTTATTAATCGAATGAATACGTTTAAAAAGAAGTTATTAAATGTATGAGCACAATTAGATTCTCATTTGTTCCAGAATCTCTTAAATTCATTTCTGTTGCAAAAAACAAAGAGGAACATGAATTTTTTTCTTATTATTATTAAACAATTTGGTTTTATCAGAACTATTTTCAAAGCAATTCTTGTTTGACCTTTCAGAACAGGGAATGTTCGTTCATAACAAGCCAATCAAATGGTTTCATTTAAACAATAATTATTTTTTAACAAAAATCTTATTTAAAAAAAAAAAAAAAAAAAATATTTGTTCTTTTATTTTGCAATAATCCCATTTAATGTTAAATTTTTGCAATTTTGAAAAGAATTTCTTAAAAAAAAAAAATTCTGATTTTTTACTAGGATTTACCGTATAATCTATTTAGTTTATTTATTTTTACAATAACAGCTCTTAAAAATATTTTTGTCAGTCAAAAAAATTTTTGTTCTATTAACTGTTTTATTATTTCATAAAAATAAGTATTACCTACTCATAGATAACTCTCTCACGTCATTATCTAAAAGAAATAAAACGTTTTAAAAATATTGGCAAATCATGTATAATTTTAAATTAAATGAATGAATGAATAAAAAACCAACAATACAATTATGAAATTAATTACATCTTTAAAAAAAAGGCAAATATGGGAAACATTTTAATCTACAGATTTATATATACATACAGATAGATATATACAGATCTACAGATAGATATATACATACAAAAACGGGAAGAACGGGAAACAGGTATAATGGAAATAAATTAATTTTTTCTACTTCCTTGTGAATAAATTCACGTTGCAAAGTGGAGCACAGTGCTTAAAAAGTAGATAAGTAGATAGAAAGTCGAAAAACAAAATTTTGATGCAAAGAATTTTTGTTTGTCTATTTATTTCTTAGAATGCTATAAATTTCTACCCTAGAGTTTTGAGAGAGAATAGTTTACATTACACACTTTCAAATATCGACAAATTTATGAATCCACTTCCAAAAAGCAACAATCGATCTATTCTGAGGAGAATTTATGCTCGTCACCGAAATCCTCATCTATCCTTATCCGAAGTCCTTTTTGTAATCAATTCCTGGAGAAGGCCAAGAGTAAATTTATATCTTGTTTTTGTTAACTTCTTGAAAGCTAGATTAATTCGCGAAGATCCTGAAAAAGCCGCGGCTAATAAATCGATCCCACACGGCCAAATCATTAGCGGCATATTTCCATTCATTGCTCCGACTTTCCTTCTCGAGTTCACGCATTTTTATTTAAACCAATCAAAAGCTCGCTGTCTGTTTTTGCCTGCCTACATCAGTGCTTAATCTCCGCCCATTCTGTTTTTCATTTGGGTTACACTGATTGACTCCTTTTGCGAAACTAGTTTACATTTTTGTAAAGTGAAAAGTATTTAAAAGTTAGCATTTTTTTCGTATTCATTAATTTTACATTTCTCTTTATTTCTTTTACACTCACAGAACATGGGCTCTGTCATCATTATTTCAATTTTCCTTTCCATAATAATGCTTAATTTATCACAATTAACTAATTTTATTCATTGATTACGCAACTGCAGGTAAGGGGTAATGATTCTTTATAAATTGTGCTACTTTTACCTTTGCCATGATGTCTGAAGGGTAAGAAACACATTTTATTAGAAACAACTTATAATTGAAACCAAAAACAACCTCCTCTGATACATACGTAATTAAGTTTAAACATTAGTTTTAAACACACCTATTTCCAAATTTCTATTAATATTCCACATAATTTAGATGCATGCATCTTAATTTAGAGGTTTAGTAACTTCTAAACTACATTCTATTGACAAACTGTTGGTAAAGAAATCGTTTTTTTTTTAGAACTAAACTGAAATTATTTTTATTTGTTCACTTAAAAATAAAATTAAAAGTTAAAATGGTCAAGTTAAGTCAATTATACGCAGAAGCCCAAGAGAAAAGCTACACTATTTTAAGGATCTTTGTCAAATACAACTTCATGCTGAAATATTACATTTTATTTTGTAACTTTAATAGAAGTTTGTAGTAAAGGATGTTTGTTATAATCATATCAAAAGAATTTTTCGCTTGTAAACTGTTTGAAAAATACATGCTTGGACAAAATTTTACTTGTTCCTAAAATAAAAAAAAGAATTTTAATTAAAGAAAAAAAAATTCTCAAATGTAGAAAAATTGAATCAACACACGAGCATAAATATCAAATAATACTGCACAATTTGCAGTCTGATACAAAAATGTAGGGGTGCCTTTTAAGAAGGAACGAATGTATTGGGAAGCAAAGGCAGTATATTTTTTAAAGAAAAACATTAATTTCTTGGCAACAAATAATAAATAAGTAAAGGCGGTAAATTAAAATTGCGAATCTGTTTCGCAAAGGAAAAGGTATATTTCAGAAGCTAAATATCCCAAGTTTATTTAGAGTGTGTGACAAATGATTTTTCTTTACAGAAGCATATTTTTTTTAAATAAAGAAGATGAAAATCACTATTTATTTTTCACTGCTTATTTATATTAAATACAAAACTCCAACCAACCGACATTGGAATATTTACAAAACCCCTCATTGGTGGAAAGCTGAAGTGCTTACAGCCCGTGCGCAGTACTCAAACTAAATATTTCACAAAAAATGCATGTTCTTGGAAAACCATGGATAACTTAGAAACAATATAATTGAGAAAGCATAGTATTCCATTCCATTAGTAATTCCATTCAAATAAATTCTAAAAGAAAATTATTATATGCAGTGGTTACCATTACCAATTAATTTCCAATTCATTAAGCAATGGAAACTACACATTCACTAATTTTCAAAATCAGTCTTAAAATGAATAAATTTTTCAAATAAAAATACTAGACAATACTTTTTAAAAATATCGAAATTGTACAACAGAAATACAAAGTTTCTGTTCAGAACAGTGCCCATATTCTCATTAATGTGTATAAAATTCCAGTTTTATGTTGAAATATATAAATAAGGAAGAAACACTTTATTTAAAAGAAACTTTTAAAAAGTAATATGCGATTTTTAAGGCTTTATCGATATTTCTATCCTTGAATAGAAAACCGCTTTAGAAGCATAGCGAAGATTCACTCTAGAAGAATAGTTTCTAATTATAAAATTTTATTGATTTTTAATACAGCAAACTGATTCAATAAAATATTATATAAGAAGTATGAATCTAAAATGTAATTTTTTTTATAGAGTACTTAATTTTAGATTAAAATAGTTGAAAAATGGCATGTTATATTTGTACTTGATTATGGTAACTATGCCTCGATACAAGAGTGAAATTATATACTAGTTCCAGAAAGAGAAAAATTTACTAAATAATATAAAATTTAAAGTATAAAATTTCAATGATTATTTCTAAAAATTTAAATTTTTGTTTTTCATTTCTCATTGCCATTTCAAGGAATAATCATTGAAATCCATCTTCTCGAACGAAATACATCAAAATTAATAGGAAAATTAAATATGCAATCTTATTACAATTCAAATAATTGAAGCAAAAAAAAAAAAAAAAAAAAAAAAAAAGAAGAAGAAGAAGAAAAAGAAAGTAAGAAATGAAACAAATGTTTTTGATAGCAAGAAAACATGTGATATAGTGACTTTGATAGTTTGTAAAAACACCTGATAGTAACTTTGATAGTTTGAATACATATATTTACAAAAACTATCTATAGACAAATATAGATATCTTCTTCCTTTTTATCTCTTGAGAGGCAGAGAGGGCGGCCCGCCGGTGTGGCACTTTAATGTTGTTGCTTTTTTGTTTTTGTTTTTTACGAGAATGCTATGGAGGTTTCCTTAAACAATATTGCGTGTAGTGAATACAGATACAGGCTTCCACTCTGGTAGGTGGTCGTACTTTTGATTCACTCCTTATCAGTTCACCTCTGTTTATATATATATATATATATATATATATATATATATATATATATATATATATATATATATATATATATATATATATATATATATATATTGTCTGTCTATTAAATCAAACTTAAAAACTTGCAATTGTTGATGCTATTCTCGATATTTTTAACAAATTATTACATTTAGAAATAATCACTATTTAAACTAATTGGTTTAATTTGGGTTTGAGTTTAATTGGTTTAATTTCTGATTTGGTTTAATAAAATAATTAAAATATAGTTTTTATAATGAATATTTAATTTATATTAATTCATTCTCTTAATGGATAAATAACCTCTATTTTATTTCTTACTATTATATACTTCTAATAATTTCTTCGTTACCCAAACAATCTGTTTCACTTTTTGTATTTTACTATTCCATCATGCATACTTACGCAAGATCCATAGACAAGATCCATGGAAAATTTAATTTAAATAATTATTGAATATTATTTACATAGCTCTTATAAATTTTAAACCAGCAAAGATTATTAAAAGCATACTTTTTCATGCTCGCTTATCATTGCATAGTCTCTAGGCATACGTGATAGTGAATAGGATTAGAATGTTTACCATATTTATAAGTGTTTACAATTTCGCAAAAATCTGCTTTACGTCCACAAATCTTTCTTTTCAATAATAAAAAAACAATATATTTTATAAAAGCAATTGTTTTTATGTTTATTATTTTTTTTTCGATTTATGATTTTTCCTCAACTGTAAGTTAGACTATTTCAAAATATTTTTGTTTATTTTATTTTACAACATTATATTCATTTTTATAAGACTGACTTCACATGACTCTTTTGCTTATTGTAATTTTTTCACACAAATGCAAAGCTTTTGCATACAAATACAATGATTAATCAGCTTCAAAGGATTTTCTATCAAACTAGTTTCAATTTGCTACCATTGTTTTTCACATCTTTTACAATTTTATTTTTGACACTTTTTACTATCAAGAGACTTCAGAAACTCATACACACTACTTCAGAAATTGTTTAAATTGACGCATTTTAACATATACTGCTCATTAATGTAACTATGATTGATGAGTGGAAATGCCAAAAAATTTTCTAATTATTATATATTGAACTGTAGAATTGTAAGTATCAGGCAATGTTTAATAATTTTCTAGTGATAAATATTTAACTGCAGTACAAAATAAGAGATTCATGATTCTGAAAAGTTTCTTCTCTCTTTAAAATGGCATTTATTTTTTCATTTTAAAGTTTTTTTAACTTCAGATTTTCAAAGAAAATTATTAGTAGTAAATGCTTATTTCAATACTAGATTTTTTTACATTAGTGTTTTCAGATATTGATACAAAATCTCAGATATTTATTTAGAAACAATACTTGTTTTACGTGTAGTAGTATATGAATTTTGTGAAATATTTGTAAGAAAATATCATCGTTACTATTCTAATATGAAAAATGTTTTCATTTTAAAATGTGGATAGATTATGTTTTTGTAATGGAAACTTTGTCTTTAAGTCTTATTAAACTTTTGGAGTAAAAAACTTTACATTTCAGCAGTATTGTTTAAAGACAAATTCAAATATAAGCATTTTATTTTCACAATCTGCGTGGATAAATAAAAGACTAATTTTCTGGAGATAACTTTTTTCTTTTAAATTCAATTTTTCGTAAATTGAAAAAAAAATATATGAATATTATGTACATACAAATATTTTGAATTTAAAAATGATGACTAATTAAACTATGATTTTATAAAATAAAATATTTTAAATTATATTATTTTTTTATGAATGTACAATATGGATTTTCATTAATATTTTATTTCGAAATAATGTGTACTTCGAATTATTCTTAAATATCTCATGAAATTTTAAACCATTTTCTCTTTATATATTTCCTTTTTACTATTATCATTAAAATAATAACACAAGTCTTGGATTTAACATAGCCTCAATAGGCGTTGTTTTAATTGGAATAATCATTGCATAACATTGACAATAATTTATGAATTTCTGCCATTATAAGCTATTAAAACTTTCGTAAGCCTGCTTTTTACACAATTGCTTATCAAATAAAAAAATCTCTATTTATGTCTAGGTCTCTATTGAAGGAGAATGTTTATCAAATTTGGTCAGAATAATCCAAAGAAAAACTCATTATAATATGTGCTTATAATTTCCATATATAGTTTTACATTCGGCAAACTTCTTTAATACATATACATTATTCTAAGTGAAAGAATAGTAAGTAATTTCGTTCAAATTAGGGATGTTTTTTGCTGCATTTCTTTCGTTTTATTTTATGGTAGGTGCAGCAATTCAAAGATTGAATTACACCTAAGTGCAACAGTTATAAAAACTATATTTTAATAAAAATTATTATTTTGCATTCTGTCTTTTGATACTTTTGAGTAATCTGTTTTTTTTTTAACGTCGATTAATATCAACTATATGAGTAAATATATATGTTGATAATTTAATACAACTTAATCTAATCTTAGATATAAATAATGGTGCATAGTAGGCATACAATTGCCTCAAAGTAAAAGTAAAACTGTTTCAAACGCTTTTCAGGCCTATTTTGAAAATTAAGTGGTATTTAAGTCAATTTTGTTATAGTTGGTTATTGCAGAATAACATTGTATAAGTATTGTGGTTTTCAGTAATATAGATATTTGATGTAGAATGTGTTCGGCTTTATCAACAACTATTAATTAGGATATTTTTATTGAACAATATCCACTTAATTTAATTTTTTTAATTTTTAAACAATTTATGTTTTCTTCCCAATTGAATGCATTTTGTGAAAAATTTTATTTTTACAAATTCCTTTATTTCTTATTAAACTAAATATTTTTAATTTAATTTATTTTCAGTTTAATTTTTTTACCAATTCTATAAATTTTAAGAAAATTATATTGATGAACAATTTTTCTTGTAAAAATTATTTTATAAATTAGGTATTTAAAAAATTACATTTTTTAAGAACAACATTTATAATTTATTATTTTATTCATTTATTTTACTGAAGAAAAATGTTTTACATGATATTTTTTTATATTTCAGTTTTAATATAAATTCAATTCTATGTTTCAATATCATTGAATAATATTTACAAAATAGCAAAAAAAATATACACTTTTATAATATTTTTATAAATAAGCTGATTAATATTAATTAAAATTATTTTAGTCCTTCATTAAATTCACTATATACAACTAAAGATCATTTACTACTTGCAATAAAGGTACATTGGGATTTTTGCAGGAACTGTATATTTTTATAATGTGTTTCACACAAGTCTTATGTGAAACTTTCTTCTCATTAATTATTTTTTAAAGAATATTAGAAAGTTTATTACACACGATCTGATAATGTAATCTTTCGTATACTTCTATTACATGTCGGAATTAATATTTTAAGCGATAACACATTTTTTTTCACGACATTTAAAAAAATTATGTTAAAATCTTTAAAAATATACTTATGATATTTTTTAACAGAGCACATTTATCACTCAATTAATTTTTTGCATTAAACATAGCCTTAAAAATAAGAAATTTGTTTGATTTTCATGACTTTTACATTCATATATCTTTAAAAAGCCTTTTGACTTATTTTTTTATACTTTTTTTGTTTCGAATATTGAACTGAATATTTATTAATAATACCTAAGAAAATATGTGATCAAATATAGTTTGTTAATAAATGTTAAATAAATATTTTTCGAGAATACCTTATTTTTCTGCGCTATGAGAAAGTAATGAGTTAGTAAAAAAAAAAAATTGTACGGTTGTAAACATTTTGTATTTAATTTTTTGTGCAAATCACATAGGAATTGTTTACTTAAATTTTTTGTTTCGATTTGAAATGTATTTAAATATAATTAATTTATCTAGGTATCGAACTTGTGCTATACGCTTGGAAAATTAGAAACTCTGTCACATCTCATTGCCATCTTATGTCATGATTTGACCACAGGAGAACAATGAATTCTTTTCTTATAAAAGTAGGAGTAAATTTATGTAAGAATTTAATTGTAATAAAACTAACACTTTTTTTCCTCGCCTTACTGAAATTTATTTATTTTTACATTTATGTTGTTTGTCAAAATAATATTAGCATAATTCTTGGTATTTAATTTTATATATATATTTTTTCTAATAAAACTGATTAAAAAATGAAAGAAATGAAATTTTATGAAATTAATTTATATAAATTTAATATTAAAAAATCATTTTATTTTCTATACAAATAAAATGTAGAAATATGTAACGATAGAAGATATTCTATCGATATAAATTTCTTCATTTTATTTGTATTATAGAAGATATTCTATCGTTATGATTTAAAATAAAATTGTTCTCAATTTCTTTTTAGTAATGTTTGTTTTAATAATTAATTTCTTCTATGTAGCTCTCCTTTGGCACAATTATAATTCTACTATGGAGCACAATCATATTGATCAGTGTATCATGCTTTTAAACAGTGAGGTAATGCAACTTACATTTCTAACGTTTGAAAATATTAAATTAAATTTGCACATATATAACTTTACAAAATTAAAATTAAATAAATCCTTTCATTCTAGGAAATTTTCCTAAGCAACAAAATTTATAGCTTTTGTAAGTTTTATAACATGCGCATATATTATCAAAAATGTTAAAGTAAAAATGTCTTTTTTTTTTAAATTTTGATTAACAATTACATATATATTAGTTTATTGCACACAATATCAAAATAATATTAAAATATAATAAATGCCTTTACGCATTAAATCAATTTTATTAAAATCAAAATTATGTTATTGACAATAAACTACAGAATAATTACAGGTAAATAAATTTTCTTAGCCATTTATGTTCTGAGAGAATACATGAATGTTGTCCATGTCTTGGAAGAGGCCCTTTTAGCTACAGATTTAACATATTTTGTGTATGTAAAAATTTTAAAATAAATTTGTTATATGTATTATAATAAATTCATGCCTGTTGCATGTTTTAGGCAAGCTTATGTTATGTATGCAATATATATTATTATACATTATTCTTATATGTATTTATTACATATAAGAGTACTTATATGTAATAAATACATACACATATACTATTTTAAAATGTTTTGAAAAGGAAAGATAGGAAGCAATAAAACAATCCTACAGCAAATTTGTATGATTTTTCTCATCAGAAGGCAATTTATTAAAATTACTAGAAAAGAAAATTAAAACTAGAAGAAAGAAGATAATCGAGAGCTGTTAAGGTACATTTTTATTATCTTTTTTTTACAATTCAATTTATTAAGTTTTAACTAAATTGTTCAAAGTTATCTTAATGTAGTACATGTGTGTGATCTTCAGTCTATTATTTTTCATATTTAGTGCAATGCTGCTATCACCAATCCTTGGGAAATACAAAGAGAAGTATGTTATGTTTACAGCTTTTTTTTTTCAATTTTTTATACGAATTATATAGAATAAATTATTTAAAATTTTTAATATCTGTAGTGATACCTGTTTTTTTTTTAATATAAGTTACCTAATTGTTAATAACTATATTTTAATGCTATAGAGATATTTTAAAATTAATTTTCAATTGACATTATTTCAACTATTTAATTTTTTTTTAATATTTAGTAATAAAGGCTAAAAATTTATATTTCATTGAGATTTTAGTGAAATAATTTTCATATAATTCTAAATAAAAAAAAATTATTGATAACAAAATATTTAAGACAAAATTTGTAATAAAAAAATATAAAATGATAAATATATATTAAGTAAGATATAGAGAGTTGAAAGACTGATAAATAAAAGCATTAAATAAAAAAAATTGGATTAAAAAAATAGTAAATTTTATATTAAACATAATTTTCAGTTAAAATCTTTTAAATTATTTTTTTAATAAAATTGTTATTCAAATACAAAACTATCTCTGTGTTTCGTTAAATAAAAATATTTCAAAATATAATTCAGATTTGCTTATTATGTTCTAATATTTTTGAGAAACTGAATCAACAATTTAAAATTTTCATACAGTATTTCTATTGTACTTTACTATTCTTTGAAACATAATATTATTTGAATGTTAGAATGTTAGTTTTCAAGAATAATTGCTTGTTAGATAACAGCATGATAACAAAGGACATAATCCATTTTAACTGCAAATATAATTTTTTAAGATACCAAAAACCAAAAGTAATAATTTGTACTCATTTCAGAATAACCATACTACATTAAGAAGTTTTTAAATTTTTAATATATGTAAAACAAGGAAACATTACAAAAAATGTTCTTGATAGTTAAATTTTGTAAAACAAAAGAATTGCACAATTACATGTGTTAGTCCAAAAAAATTGTTTTGATGTCATATGTGTTTATAGTTTTTTTTTATTACCTGACTGTTTAATTTTTCTTACGGTTCCAAAATTATATTTGAATTGTTATGCATTTTTTAAAAATTATTGAACCCTTTTTCTATTCTGGCACATTAAAGTAAATTACCTGTTTTGATTAGCTGCGTTTTATTTATGTTTCACTATATTAAATTTAGCAAAAATTCTATGAAACTGTTTTTGAACATAAATTTTTTAAAATATTGTGCCATATTTTCAAAATATGAAAATTGAATTTTAAATATTTAACATTCTCTATGATAAAATACTTCTTTAAATTTTTTCTTAATTCCTTTTTTAAATTTCCAATTTATAAATAAGTTTTGTATCAAAATTTATTTATGGGGCCAGTCTTAACCAAAAGTAAGTGACACCCTTTTAGCACTCATTTAACATAAATTTAATTTAATATAGATTTTCATTAATAATCATAGATAATATGTATACAGATTTTTGCAATTAAGTCATATTAACTTTTAGGTATGTATCTATGCTCTTAACTTTCAGAGACTAATTCTTTTCATCTCTTCAACTTCCATACTTCCGAATTATTTCTTTAACATTCCATTCTTTCTTATTCTTTAACTTTCCATACTTCCTGTACTTCTATATATATGTTCATAACATCCACTTTTCATGGCTTCATTATTGTTTTATAGGATTAAAAGTTTATTGTTTGTCTTGTGGTGACTGATCTAAAATGCCAATGTCCAAATCATTTTCCTTGAAGTTCATATGTATGGCTTGTTGAATTATTAATTTCATCATATGTTTTACGAACTAATGATCACAATGGTACTACAAGTAAGTTGTAAACTGGATATATATATGATCACTCTAGATTTTACTAAACCTACGAATTTGTGAAGGACTAGATAAAAGAAGTAAAAAAAATTTTCATTGAATTTCATGTCTAAATCAAATATCAATATTTACGGAGAATTCATGAAATACCAGTCGCCGATATTTTGAGATTTGTACTACATGTATTTCAGAATAGGATGTTAATTAAAATAGTAGGATAATAGGATATACAGTTGGACTATTATTCAGGTTATATTATCATTTGAATGTTTGTCTTTAAGTATTCAAAGGACAGTTCAATTGCAGTATTTTATTCCCCAGCTAAGATAAACGAAGTTTAATAGGAACCGAAAATAGTTCTGTCTTAAAATGTATAATCCTTTTTATAAATAATCTAAATATTCTTTGGTTTTAAAATGGAAATTAAATAAATAAACATCAATATAGCAATGGGTTACATGGTTAAAGGAAAAGAAAATACATTGTTAAATACCTCCTTTTTAATAAATAATTATTATGCTGGTGCTCAATCGATATGATGGGATTTAAGTCCCAAATTGTTTCGTTTATTCAAATTTAATTGTTAGCTGAATCGTGGCTATTATGCACCAGGAGAATGAATATGGAAGCTCTATTGGATGGGCAAGATTTCATCGCAGAAGGGATTTTTAAATGAAGAACCCGTGATAAACGAAGATAGTGTTCGCAACCACAAAACTTAATTGAAGAAAAATAATGAAGCTTTGAAATAATCTTATCTCAAGGGATCTTACAACAAATAAATGAATTGGGTAAACAAAGATACAGAAAATAAATTAGTAAAAATATATAGTGAAAAAGCTTGTCAGAAAGTTTTGGAAACAGATGTGGTAGCATTATCTGCAAACAGAGAAATTAGTTTCATGGATTTGAGACAAATGCTGCAAAGTTTCCGAGGAAATAGTACAAAATGGGAGTAGTGAGATCTGTGACAAACTTATAGAATTGCCAGCAAATTCAAACCACAGTCGAAACTATTTTTAATTGTAACACAAATGTGTTACATTTACAAAAAGACTACTGGTATTGCAAGAATGAAGGAATTCGAAAAAAGGAGTCAAGGATCCAATCCATTACTAGAAAATTAGAATAAAGATGAATATGCAAAATAGTAAAATAACACCAATTATTCTAAGGAAGAATTTTCCCTATAACGATACATATCAGGTAATAAAATATAGTGTCAGCTATTTGTGCAGCTGGATATGGGTGTGGTTGCGTTGAGACTTGATACAAAGGTTTGAGGAACCTTACAGCTTTTATTTACACAAGCCTCAAGCATGACACACATACAAATAGTTAACACATTTAAAAATGTATACTTTTACACATTCGTGGACGGATCTCATTTCTAAATCGAAAATAAAAGTTATATTCTCTCTCGATGAGAGATTGTAGCTAACAGAAGACAGCGCCAGTTGTACACCATACTCCATCTCGGAGGAGAAATTCGAGGGAGTCCGTTTACCATTCTCCCCTCTGGTTGCACCTGGAAGAGGGGGAGGGGGAGAATTTTGTTTAAAGTTATCGGTTGAAATTTCTAAGCAGCTGATCGTCAATTTTTCCTTGCTGATTGTGCTTGCACTTTACACATCTGAAAAGGAAAGAACACCTCAATTTTTAAGTAAATAAAAAAAACCACAAAGCACAAAAAATATCATATTCTATTTGTTACTATAAAATATATATATATATATATATATTTGTTATCGTTGTTGGTTTGTCAGCTGAAGTTGACTTCTTTTTGTAAGGACTATTTAACAACAGCAGTGAGTGTCTCATTTGTAATTAAAATATAATTATTTTAAAAGTTTGACTTTAATTATAAAAGAGAAGTTCTTTTTCCTGAACAGTACTTTTTACGATTGAGAGAGAATGCTTCCATAAAGGAATTCTGTATGATTTATTACATTTAAAAATTACTATAAATAATAAGAAAATATTTTGTTGAGAATTCATGGCATTCTTATTGGGCATTTCATGCATTAGTTTTGTTACTTTGTTTTACTTGTATTTATTTGCTCACTAAAAAAGTTGCTATGTATGTATATATATATATATATATATATATATATATATATATATATATATAAGTATATATATATATAATCATTCTACTTGTCCCATCTAATAAAAAATGTGTGTTTGATTACTACATTTATTATATCTTACTTGTCTACATTCCACAAAAATTAAATCATTCACGGTTATGAAATTAGACCTACTTAATTTCGGATGAATGTTTGTATATCATTCGATGACTTTTAAAATGTACATTGTGAAACCTTTAATTAATTATATTTTTAACTGTAAAATAAAAATATACTGATGAACATAATGTACATTATTAAAAATCAATCAAATTACAGATAAAATTAATAACAGAATATTAAAAGAAAGCCACTACAGACAATGTAACATGCTTTCATGAAAAACAAACACAGGAAAAGTAAATATCATTTCTATCAAATTACGGACATAATAAATTCAAAAAATAAAAAAAATATTTCGAATGATTTTACTAACAAGCTGAGAGAAAATCTGAAGGACCAGGAAAAATAGATGGATATGTTTTAAAGTTTTCCAAGCTCTATTTATTTAAATTGTAGGGACATTTTTGTCATCTTGTCCAACAGAGGTTGTTTTTCAACCTGAAGCTTAAATAGGGGCAGCAATATATTTAAAGTTACTCACGACTGGTTATTACAAATATATGATAAAAATATAGTTAATAGAAAAAATGCTTATGTTTAATCTTAAGCAAAAATAAGTACCTTGATCTAAACCCTTTTAAAAGGAATTCAGAATTCCAGACAATAAACATCCCTTTTTTGTTTATATTTCAAATTCCATTACGAACTGGAATACTGTCATTGTGGTAATTACATTTTGTTGCTTTTTTACCTCCTTATTATATAGGCACTTTCTATGACTTTGCTAGTATGACAGTGAAGATGTGTGAAATGCATGAAATTACTTTCTTCGAGTTCTTTATTGAAGGCAGTGTTGTTCAGTGTTTCAGTAATAAATTTCCCTAAACAATCATTCTAATCCTGACAGAATTTAATGAAGATAAGGTGTCATTAAAAAATATGATCACATACGAGCATTTTTTCAAAAAAAAATTATATTTACATTTTTTTCAAAATTTAATTTGATACATATTTTAGTTATTATTTATTATATTTCGCTAAAAGAGATCAATCAATTAACAAACGATTGTTCCATCAACGCATTACTTTTGGTTAACAAGTTTTCAAAAACATTCTTCAATCCTGAAAGAATGTAATTGTGATAAGAGTCATCACTAGATTTTATCATCGATTATCAATAAAAAATATCGTTGATTTTTTTTTTTTCGCCAAATACATTTAGATTTTTATAAATTTAGTTTTGAAAAATGTTGTTTAACGTTTAATATATTCATACTGAAAATGATTAATCTAATCGACTTTATGATTGCTCATCATTATATACTTATGAGCAAGTTTCTCAAAATATTCTCAATACTTTGAAGAAGTGTAAAGGTGATAAGAAACGATTTAGGATAATCAATAATTCTCCCCTTTTCATATCTTAGTAACAATGAAAACTAATTCCAGGGAATAAGATAAACATATGAAAAATTTACCGGTGTTATTCCTTTTATTTGGTCATGCAATTCAAATTGTGCCGTATTCTATATATTATAGTGCATGATATATAGAAGGAATACTAAAAGTAGAAGGCTAGTTTAACAAATCATTCTTGTGTATTTTTCCAATGATGCGCATTTCATTTGAAGTTATTCTCACCAGAACTTTGAAGATCACCGCAACATATTTAGTGTTATACAGGTCGGATCAAGGAGGAAGTACTGTTACACTCACACCAAACATTATGTGAGTTTAGCAGAAACAATCAAGATCATCAAATGAGATATTTTACAAAGTTTTTCCTAACAAAATAAAAAATACGTGCTGATTATCTGATAAGCTTGTGAGAAAATAATAATATTGGTGAAGTACCCGTCATAAGCAGAGGAACATTCGTAATCGAGGTAGAACATTTTTGAAGGTGTTGGTTAAGAGCTTCGGTTTAAAAATCTGACTGCTGACCCTTTATAAATATAATTTCTATTTTAAATTCTAAAATTGCTATGTTAAGAAATGTTAGGTAGATAATTTAATTGTATCCTTCAATAACACAATCGGAAGCAAAAACAGATACTGCATCAGCAGAAAAACGAGTAAGTGTTGAGAGAAACTTTTCTCAGCATTGGAGCTCAAAAAAGCTATCTTTTATCATCAATAAAAGGAAAACCTTATAAAAGAATTCTATTATTAAGAACAAATATGATTTACAAATACAGATTCTTTGTGTTTAAATGTACAATTTTCTGTCAATCTTCTTCAGCAAATTCTATATAGAATACAAGGATATATTTTATGCCAGTACTACTACACTACACTTTTAAATTGATTTAAAAAAAAAATATGAAAACTTTATTAATGCACAAAAAGCCTCTTTAGATATATGAATTTAATAAAGTCATTGAATTTTTTTAAATAAATTTTCTAAATTCATTAGTAAAAGATCATGGAGAATTAATCACAAAATTAACTCTTGGTGTAATAAAAACTAATGAAAGAAATCGAAAGAGCCAGAACACGCATACTTACTGTTGTTGTACTCGCTTTGTGATTGATTCAGAGAATGAAATATGAAAACACAAACGGACAGGAGCTAATTGTTTATATTCCTAAAATAAATAGACGAATATAATCAAATGAAAAATATAAGGTAATTTAAGGATTCTTATCATTCAGGAGACAATGTATTTACGTCAAAGAAAAGGAAGCTTCATAGAAGATTTTAATAAGTTGATATGGCCTACATTTATGCCTTTTATGAGAAAGCTTCAGAAATAAACCATGCAATTTTGTTTTACAATACTGAAAAATGTCTAAACGAAAGTCAGTCTACTTTTTTCATGTGGTTTTTTTTCTGGTTAAGATAGTGAATATTCCAATTGATCTTAATAATGAAAAAAAAAAATGAATACCAAATAAATGGCAAATATATCATCACCATGGTTCCGATAATGCCCAAGCTATTTATTAATTTCAAAATTTCCAAAAAAATTTAACTTTTAAAAAAATTGATTAAATTTTATCAAAACTGGTTTTTGAAAAGAATAATAATAGTTTATATGAAATTATAAACGAAAATACTATCATTTTTCAAAGTTAATCATTTCATAAGCCTCATCAAAATACTATAGATCAATACCAGAAAAATTGGTATGCTAAATAAATATAAAGACTATATACTCTTGATAAAATAAGAATAATTTTCTTTCCAAGAAGTTTAAAGAAAACTAAACTTTATGTCAATTTTAATGTAATCAACCTTGGATCTTCATCTTGTACAATTGCGTATTGCTAATAAACAAAAATATGATAAAGTATCTATATCAATGTAATTTGATTGATATTTATATCAATTATCATGAACCAGAATTACAACAAAAAACTACTACTACTAAAATCATTGTTTTTTTAATAATTGCTTTAATTATATTTATATTTTATACTATGATTAATGATGTCAAAATTCATCATGTTAATTAATTTCTAAAACAGGCGTATTGATTTTAATCGTGTGTAAACATGTTAATTTGAGAACTCTTGATTAAAAAAAATGCATTTATGGCAAATAGAACTGAAAGTTATGAACAACAGCCCAGTCTGCAATTTGTAACATAAAACCGTCTCGAAAATTGAAAAAGAAAACCTTGTAAGTCATGGAGAAATTTAAAAGCTAATACGACCACACATTTTCTGCAAATGCATGAAGAGATAGCTATGAAAGCTGCAAAGTAGGAAAAAAATAATCGAGGATCGATATTGAAAAAAAGTATTTAAAAGATGCTCCAAAGGATAACATCAGATTTGAAAAAGAAGATTTTGAATATTTGATATAAAAAATTTGAAAACTTTGTAACAGAGCAGATTTTAAATATTCAAAGAAGATTTCATACAGCTGAAAAACAGAGGGATTTCAAAAATCTGTAACATAACTGTAAAAAAGATAAAAAGATTTTTAACATTTTGATAGATTTCAAAAAATTATAACATAATTATAACAAATAATAATAAATAATAATTATTATTGTAATTAGAAGTATGGACACATTTCAAGAGAATATTAACTAGATGTAAGAGGATAAAATCCCATTTAAGTGAAAGTAAATGATTCAATACCACATTTATTTTATTTTCCGCGTTGCAAGAGTATAAATACTGTCTCCGAATGTGTGAGGTCTTTCAAATTTCATCACCCGATAAACAAACACTTGATATACAATAGATATACAGTGTCGGCTCCACTGTGGAACAAACAAGACATATAAATTCTCTTTTAACACCAGAATGGCATACATCTCCGAGTTAAAGATTATCTATTTAGTTAGGGGACTTATCAACCCAGTACGAAAAAGCAAGAAAGCAAATTAGAAAGCAATGAATTATCGATAAGATTTATTCACCTTAATTTCTCAGCAGCTGGAAAAATGAGTAATTATAAAGATTCTTAATTGGAATTCTCTGTGCAGCGAGGTAGGTGTGGCCCTTGATTGACAGAAGAGCTTAAACGAAGTCGACAAGGCGTGGTTTTTTCCACAAAAGACACATCCAAATGTCGACTTCCATCTCATTGGTTATAAAAACGAAGAAAAAAGAAAGAGATAAACCGAACGTAAACGAGTTTTTTTTCTACCCCCCCATTTTTTAAATTTATTTTTTATTTTTTCTTCCTTTCAACTTTATTGTTATTCTTTTCGTTTACTGATTATCTCTTATAACTTGGAGTTTAAATATTCAAGCATCCCCTTTTCTTAATATTCTTTCAGTTTGAATAAAAGACACTTTTACTTCAGGACCTCGCCGTTTATTTTTTAACGATGGTCTTTTGTGGTTTAACGAAGGTGCGGTTTTAATACGAAGGTCATTCCTTTTTGAAAAGTGAATTTAAAAAGTAAATGTTTGTAATGTTAGTTTGAAAGAAAAAAATTTTTTTTTTCGAAATTATCAACTTTTAATTAACAGAAATAAAAATTAATTTAGTTGATGATTATTACATGGACATCAGTCGATACACGCTGAAACTTTTCATTAATGGTTAATGTTTTAGATTTGATTTCCATTCAATTAAACAAATATAAATAAGAAGAAAAAAAGAAAAAAATATATATAATATTTATTTTTGAAAGGTTTCATATCTTTTTCTCAATCAATTGTTTCTTTATATCAATTTCAAACCATTAAATCATTTTTGTAATCCCATTTTTGAAATTTTTATATGTTTCAATATAAACTTCTTTAAATATTTACGAAATAATATGATAATATGATAATTTGTCTGATTACACATTACGTTTGTATTTCTTTTTACGCGGAAAATTTCAGAGAGATTTAAAATTAGGAAAACATTTAATATAACAAATAAAAATAAGATTAAGTCAAATGAAAAACCTAAAGGAATGTCCAGATTTGAAACATTCGCCCTAATGTCTCGGAACATGAACTTTTATACCAGTGAGCCTCAATTGTTTTCGGAAGATCATAAATCCTTTAACAAATGATAAAAAAAACAACTTTAGGCCTAACGGAAATTTTATTTATCCAAGAGCTAGCAGGGTTTTTTATGTGTCTAATGTAGGACTCATAGTTCAAACATATAATTGCAAACGATGCTTTGCAAGTTTCATTTCAAAATTTTACACAGTTGCCTCGCAAGTTGGTCATATTGTTGCTAGTAGTGTACGAGATTCACAGAAGGTGACAGAAAGGTATTAGAAAACAAGCGTCTTCTAATTACCTGCATAAAGGTGACAGCCAATTAGAGAAATGCAGTAATAAAATGTTCTGTTAAGAGTTTTTCTGTAACAGAAAGTGAGAAATCTGTTACAATTTCTGAATGTACTTATAGACACACTTAATAAAATTTTCTTTATAAACTTATTTTCCTTCATTGGCGCAACAGCCTCAGGTTGGGCCAAGGTCGTATGCCTACTGGCAGATTTCGAGACAAGAAATGTTACTCCATACTTACTTTATAAACACATATATAAAAATATTACGCAATAGATAATTATAAAAAATTGAATAAATTTCATCTTGGACAAGAAAAACTAAAAATTTCTTTTCTCAGGATTACAGCATACCATTAAGGTTTCATCATTATGCTATCTTTAAAGCTAAAATATTCAGTAACTTTTAATAGTTATATGAATTCACATTTAAAATCGATTATTTTTCGATGTTTATTTGCATCAACAACTACAATTTGCACTGATTTCAAACAGAAAATCAAAAGGTTATATTCTTAAAAACCCTTATTAAATCTTTGATTGAATGTACAGGGTTATCAAAATATGGGAACACCATAGATTTGTAAAGAATCCCTTTATTTGTATGGTATAGAACCGCCTTTGGCATGTAATACAGCTTGGATTCGCCTAGGAATAGATTCATACAGGTGTTGAATAGTGTTTAGAGGAATATTGTGCCCTTCTTCATGGAGATGTTGTGAAAGTTCTGGGAGAGATGCCAGTGGAGGATATCAAATTCATCGGCTGAATGATATTGAGGTCGGGAGACTGTTAGATAGTCGGTAGAAGTTTAACTTCATCCTAGTGCTCATCAAAACCATGATTGGACAAGTCCCGCTGCATGGATGGTGCATTATCATCCTGGAAAATTCCATCTCCTGAAGGAAACAAAGTTTGCATCATAGAATAGACCTGGTCAGCTAAATTTTCTCTGCTTCTCCCCAGTGATCCTTCCTTTCAAGGTTACTATTGGCCCAGCAGAAAACCACGGCACGGCTGCCCATATCATGACAGATCCACCTCCGTGCCTTGACAGTTGGAAGGAGACAATCACGATCATACGCTTGTGCAGGTGTCGTACAAACGTACACCCGTTCTGTTGTAGGGAAAAGTGCAAAAGACGATTCATCAGACCCTATTACTTTCTTCCACTTATCGATGTAATGATTGACACTGGAAAATCCAGATGCTGATTGAGTTCTGCGGTCACTTTTGCTGCAGTTGTTCGCTTTTGAGACATCACAATCCGCTTCAATACCCGTCGATCTCTTTCACTGAGCTTCTCTTTCCGCCCACTCTTTTGCTTTGCCGAGCTTGTCTTGCCACACTGTGTATATACTGTCCTGAGTTTAAACACCGTATCTCTAGAAATGCCTTAAAGTTGGGATGTTTCGGTTACACTTGCTTCAGCTAGACGGGCTCCTACAATTTGGCCTCTTTGAAAATCTGAAAGGTCAGACATTTGACGCGTTTGAAATAAATCCAAGACTTACAGAACTTCAATAAAGCTACCATATACTACCAGAATATATACATTTCTATTTTTTAAAAACTGATAGCTATTATTATATTTTAATGCTTACGAAGCGCGTTCAAAAATGTCACTTTTATTCACAGGTGTTTCCATTATTTTTCAAAGAAACGTACCTCTTTCTTAAAACGAAGAAAACAACTAGCTTCTTAAAAATGCGAATACTTTCTTATAGAAATTTACCTCTCTATAAAATCAGAAAGAAATATGTTCAACGGGGAGAACAGTTTTCTTCTTTGTTGTTACCAACCATGATTTGAATAATTAATTCTTTGAAGTACAGTAGAAAACTCATTTTGGTAATCACGTAGGGGTTAGCTGACCAATTAACTGCCTTAGATACAAAAATGTAAGAAATAATTCGAGAAAATTTAAACGACAGTTGAAAAAAAAACAGTTTTACACATTTAAAAGATATTTCTAAAATACTTCATTCCCAACAAGAAGAAAACATAGAAGTGGAACCTGACTCGGAAAAATAAGATTTTATTACAACCAAAATATTGAAAGCTGCTTCTATTCGATACTTAAATACAGCAAGGAATGCTTTGGAAAATTTGGAAGAGAAACTTTCAATTTTATCGATGCAATAAGTGAAAATCGCTTATAAAAGAAAAAAGTGACATTTAATTTAGTTAAATGGAATTAAAATCGTAAGATTACCGATATATTTACTTTGAAATCTGAAACATTCTCCAACAGGCTCGAAAGAATTTCATTTAGCTTTGAATGAAATGAATATACGTGCTACATATTAGTAAAAACGTTTTAAGCACAATCCTATAAATCTACAATAAAATACAAATTATTTGTTTGAAAAACTACATACATGAGTTTCATGTTGATGTATTTATTAATTGCAATAATATAATATTTGAATTATCTTTATGCATGTTAATTTTATCAGTAAACCAAATGCCATTATAACTTTCAAGCAACAGACCTATTTGTAAACAAGCAACAAAAGTTTCCAGCAATAAATATTTGTTTCATAACCGATACGCTATACAGTTGTATCCGAATACCTGAGGCAGATGATGTACTCTCAGGAAGCTAGATCAGAACATCTTATCTCTCCGTAAATAAGCCCCGAACAGGAGGAATCGTACGTAAACAAGGTATCTAATGACCATTCTCACCAAGTTTAAAATGGATTTCGAACCACTGTAAGCATCCACTGCACCGCCGGGATTCGAACCCCTAAATTTGTATCATATACCGTAGTGAATATAGGGTAATTATTAAGAAATATTATTTCCGGAATGTACTTATACAACATATTAACATTGCATCGGTTCGTGTCTATTTGTAGAATGCTATTATTATTTCTAAAGTATTGATTAAAAAAAATATTATTTCTTCCCAATTATTCTAAGCGCAATATATACTGTTACTATTACACTCAGTCGTTGCTATCGGAAACAGGGCTGTTGTAAACAGCAACAAATTAGATTAAGATAATCAGTCACGGAATATGAGAGCAAGGGAAGTATCCGGTGCTGTATTTTGTAAAACATTTTTATTTCTTTTTTTTTTTTTTTTTTTTATGATGGGCGTAGTCCAGGGGTTTTGTGTGTATGTGAGTAATATTTAATTCATATGGAACTGGAATAACATGGTGGATTGTGCTTTTTGTATCCGAATTCAGGTTCGAAACAAGTAAAGTAGAATTAAAAGTTTTCGTTTCCATAATGGGGATGGACATGATAAATCCATAAGCCATTGAGCTCAAGCAGGAGAAGGAAAAGGGTGCTAACTTCCCATATGCTGTTCATGTTAAAAACTGTGGTGGCATAATGTGAGTGCGGTTTATCATAAACGCTTTGAGTAATGCTGAAACTGTTACATTTCTGCAGTTGTGGGATGAATTTCAAACTTAAGTACCTAGTATTCCATGGCAGTATTAGAGATGATTATCATAAATAAGTACACCTTAAAATTTTTCCTTTCACGACGGAAGTGATAATAACGAGAAAAATGAAATTTTATTTTCGGTGACAACATCGGAGTGAATTAATATATTATTACAACATGAGCCACTATAAACAAAAAAGTGTGATGTTTTAATTATTGATTTCTTGAATTACTTTTTTTTTAAAAATATTTATTTCAGTGAATAATTTTTTTTTTTCCTTTTTATAAATTTTATTTTTAAAGTGATTTGTTAGATCAATTTATAATTTTTTCTGTTTTATTTTAAAATTCTTGGATACTTTTTTCCCAGATATGAAAACTTTATAAAATTTATTTTGGTATATATTTTTTTCTTGAGTATATAAAAATTTATTCAAACATTAGGAATTAATTTTTACCATTTATTTTTATTATATGATGTTAGTAATTTGATAAATTAATTTTCTTATTACTGAATTATATACAAAAAAAACATATTACTTAATTACATATATAAAAACTTCTCATAAATATATATTTTTTAAAAATCAAATGATCTAAAATATACTAGAACAGATAATACTAGACACAATCGTTTTTTATACAAAATTACAGGTTTAATATACATTTAATAAATTAGTTATATTATATATAATGTAATGTGGTTCTTTAAATGTAGTATATTACATTAGGAAATAATTTTTACCATTTTTATTATATCATGTTAATAATTTAATAAATTTATTTTCAATATTTCTGAATTATATAAACCCAAAATATATTACTTAATTACATATACAAAAAAATTCATAAATATATATTTTTTTTTTAAATTCAAAATGTTCTAAAAATATTAGAATAGAAAATACTAGAAAAAAAGTCAATGAAATATTACGGATATTTTATATATAATTAATGAATTATTATGTATTTAATGAATTATGTTAGATACCAAAATTGAAAGTTTTAATTCTTTAAGTTTAGTATATTACATTAATTAATTTTTACCATTTATTTTTATTATATTATAATTTATAAAAATAATTGCAGATTTAATATAGTTGTTTTTCTAATGCAGCTGGCAATACAGAGACAATTAATCTTTATGCCATAAACAAGGGGTACACCACTATTACTCATTTAGCACGGCCCAGGGGGCACGTGTAGTTTGAAGATATACTACGCAAGTAACACTGCCCCACAGATTTAATATATATTTAACCAATTATTTACCCTACAATGAATGTTTTGATTCTTTAAATATAGTATATTGTATTAGGAAATATTTTTTTATTATTTATTTTTATTTTATCATATTAATATTTTTTAATAATATTATTTTCATTATTATTGAATTATATACAAACAAATTATAATATTTAATTATATATTCAAAAGACTTTTCATTAATAAACATTTTTTAAAAATCAAAATGATCTAAAAATGCTAGAATAGACAATAATAGACACAGTCCGAGGAAATGTCACGAGTCTTTTATATATAGTTACAGATTTAATATATATTTAACCAATTAGTAACCTGCAAAGATTTTTTTAATTCTTTAAATATAGGAAATATTTACATTTGGAAATATTTTTTATCATTAATTTTTATTATATCATGTTAATAATTAAATAAATTTATTTTCATTATTACTGAATTATATAAACACAAAATATATTATTTAATTACATATACAAAAAGACTTTTCATAAATAAACATTTTTAAAAAACCAGCCAAAAAAATACTAGAATAGAGAACACTAAACACTAAAACATAACGAATTTTTATTTATAATTACAGAACTATTATATATGTATTTAACGAATTAGATACCTACATTGAAAGTTTTAATTTTTTAAGTACAGTATATTACAGAGACATTTTTAACCCAAATGCACTTTTATTTTGTGTAGGCGAAAGCTATGAATATGGAAAAATGCAGAAAAAACGCAGATAGGAAATTTTTACTCACATTTGATTCATCATTAATTTAATGTTCCAAATAAATAAACAAATAAAAATAAAAAAAAAATTAAGTACTTTTTAATTAAAAATTTTCAAATGATATTTTATTTCCAATAATTTATTCTTTCTTTCATATTTGAATTCTATATTTTTTTATTGACTTTAAACCATTGCTAACTTCTTTTTTGTAATAAATCACGGAGTAATTCATGAAAACGTTTGCTTGTAAAATTTTCCACTAATATAAGATTAATAAATATCTATCCAATACTAATAACTATTGTAGCACTAAGAAAAAAATTTTTTCACCTGAAAAGAGAAAATACATGCAAATTTCAACAGCCAAAATTACTTTAACGTACTTACTTTTAAACGTACAAGAATATTATAAAATATTATACATAATATAATTTGTTATGAAATTTTGATTAATTTAAATAATTGATTTTTGAATGATTAATTTTGATTTGATTTCTTAAGATAATTCTTATCTCTTTACTTCAAAAGCAATTATTGTTTTCTTTGAAGAGTATACTTTGTTTTTAATATATGTATACGCATCACTGAATTATATTTATATAAAACTACTCATAAATGTATAGTTTTAAGCCCCTATTTCTAAAATAATACTTTCATATATATTAAAATTACAATTTTTGCTCGCATTAAATTTGTCCAACCAAAATTTCTTTCAGTAAATATAAATCAGGATTTTTAAAAACTATAAACGTTTTGTTTTCTTGTACTTCATTAAAATTCAACATTACAACCTTCTTTTCATTTATTATAGAATACTGATAACATGTTCTTACATAACCACTTACCAATTCAGATAAGAATATGTTACTGATAAAAATAAAATACTTTATTGCTTTAAATACAATATTGATAGGATTAAAAATCATAAAGTCAAGTACATGATAGCACAACTTTGCCCGTATTTAAATTGGCAAATACTTATGTTTGCTCTTTTTTTTTATTGTTTTATTTTCTGATGTTCTCTAATAAACGCTTGTTATGCTTTTGAACGAATGAAAAATATACAACTATTTGAGTTTCATGTCCTTTAATAAAATAAAAATGCTTTACTAATATCTAGAGAAAATCCTAAAAAAACCTTCAAAAAAATTTTATTCTTGTACAATATGTATCTGTATCTTCAAAACTCTGTACAAAAAAAAATATTTTTAAAAATGTTTAAAAAGAAATTTTATTATTGAATAATAATAATATTATTGACTAATAATAATAATAATAATAATAATAATTTATTGAATAATAATAATAATAATTTATTGAATAACAATAATAATAATAATAATTTATTGAGTAATAAAATTCGGCAGAATTATCTTAAGACTGTAACTTCAATTTCTTTTCTGAAGTATTCTTATATAAATGCTTATTGTCCGTAATCGTAAGTCTTTTGTATAGTTACTTTAAGTTGGAATATACTCGCTTTGTTAATGAATCATTTTTGGGCTTTGCTTAAATATTGTATTTTTTTAATGTCTTTTCAGTAATTTTATAAAAAATTCTAAACAACCATCCAATTTTTATAAATGCTTTGCAGAGCTGTAGGAAATCAAGTTAAATCTCAAGATATTAAACAATGGTTGGAAACTAAAGATTCATATACAATGCATAAACCTGAAAACGTAATTTCAAAAGAAATAGAGTCATTGTTGAAGGTATTATAAACAATTTCAGGCAGATTTATTAGATTTACAAGCTATGAAACAATTTTAAAATGGTTATAAAATTTTTACGTAATTGTATAGATATATTTTCAAATATGCTGGGGCTTCACCATTAAAAGATAAATCTAGTTACATCATTTTAAAACATTTCCAAAAAATATTCAAACAATGGAATTCAAAGTGGAGAATTTTCGCAAATGAACAAACGAACTGAATTTTATTATTAAATGCCGTGTAATCATAAGAAATAAGACACGTAATACTTAATTATACTTACATGTAAAAGATGTAAACTTAAAGATACTGATGTATACTTAAAGATGTAGAAAATTAATAAATCATAAAATATGACATGTATGACGGATGGACATGTACAGTCATGTAATGGACATATATACTGTCTTAAGAGACAGTACATGTCCATTTTTTAAGACGAATAAGAAACCAACAGCTGGTATCGTTGAACGCTTTCATAGAAGACTTATATGCAAATCAATAAAGTATTTTTACCAAGTATAATATCGAAGGTATTTAGATGTTATTGAAAATTAATCTATAGTTATAATCATACATGGCACTGAAGCAATAAAATAGAACTATCTGCTGTAAAAATTGATAAACAAATCACAAATATGGAAAAATCTGTACAACGGGAAATATTTGAACCAAAAAATAAACAACACTCATTCAAATTAAATGATAGTGTTCGTATCAATCAGTATGCGGAAAGACAGGTTTGAAAATATTACGATGATGGGTGTAAATGGGGTCGACAGAAATATTTATGAAAATGTGTCGACCTAAATATATATAAAAATGACCAACACACAATTTATACACAAATGAAGGGTCGACAGAAATATTTATAATCCATCAAATTCTTTATTGGCAATCTATTTTTTACTAGATAAAAGACTTTATTGGTGAGATTATTGAAGATACTTCTATGAAGAAGAAATTCAAAAGTCGCAGATTTGGATATTACCCAAATGAAAAAAAATAGAGAAAAAAAAAGTAGAGAAAGTGGAATATGTTTGTAAAATTTCTTGTATATCCAGAAAATATAATTCCTAGGTTAACACTACAAAATATATTGATTCCCCAATTTAGATTTAATCATTTAAAAAAAAATGTTCTTCTACTTGAACTTCTTTCTAGCTACCCTGTGATAGCTCTCCGCATTATTTTCCTAACAGCATTAGTTTCTAGATTTGTCCCACAATTCAATTCCTACATCACTTTAGATGGAATTTGGATTGACCAAATAACAAATATTATTCTTTTCATTCACATAGTATAATGTGAAGGAAAACACACAAAACAAAACACGCGATATATATTTAGAAAATTATCTTAAAAGCAAGTTTGTTTAAAGGCCTTTGTACCTCCGTTCTTTTGTCGACTGTTTACTCCCGTTTTCTCCATTTCTCTCTCACTAATCCGCAGTTCCAAAGTTTAACGTAAGAGTTAACATGCATCTATAGAAAGAATAGAAAGGTCTATCAACCTTTAATTCTTCCCGTCCTCTATAGTTCGTTGTGGGAATGTATGGCGAATTCTTACCATATTCAATAGATCACGTTGTGTTCCAGGCATACGACAATCATAAAAAATGAAATTCGTCTTAATTCAGAAATCCAGTGACCTTTGAAAGAGGAAAAATATTTATAGTTTTACGCTTTCGAATGCTGCTGATATTATAAACAAGGGAAAGAAAAAAATCAGCTTTTTTTTTTTTTTTTTCTTTTTTTGCATGTCACGAATATACCATGAAAGTACCTTTACATGTTATTGTAGCATAAAATTTGAAAAACATTGCCCTGATCAATCTGGTTCTGAAATTTCCATTACGAAGGCATTTTTATTCCAAAAGGGTTACGAAAAAGGTTCCGTCGTTTGTTTCGAACTTCAGAATCATTTTTTATTAAATATAGAAAAGCTATTGAAAAAAAGGACTGGTTAGAGGAATAAAAGTAATAACCAACGTTTTAACCGGGATAAAAACTAAAATGTGCTGCTAAAAATCAGAAGTAAAGAGGCTGGTAAAAAACTGTATGCAAACTATGAGCAATCCATGATAGGATAATGAAAAATATAAAAGAAAGAGAAAAAAGGAACAAGTCACGTTTTCTAAACACGACAGATTTCAAGACACTATATAAAATTATTTTTCTTTGTTTCTTTTCAAAGTTTTAAATATTTTAGAAAAATAAAATATATCTGTTAAAACAATTTCGAAATAGCTACTGCTGTGTTATCGACTATTATAATAAACTATAAAACATTTGTAGTTTACTGTCTACTAATTACAGTGTCACTGTCAACTAGTCACACAAAGTTATTTTTCAAATATTTTAATAATAGTATTAAATGAATTTTTTGTTATTTTGATAATAGAAATTTCCTGGATTTTTAACTTAACGTCAACAACTTTGTAATACTTCTATTTCACTTACTTTTTGTATCTAGCTTAAGAAATGAGTATCTTTTATAAAGAAATTCATTTAAAAATAGAAAATTCCAGACATGCATTTCATAGATTTTTCTAAAATAATTAAGATTATAAATAACATTATACTAAATTTGCAATCAGTGACTATTTTTATCCAACATCAGCCTATTCAACAAGTCATCAGATTTTTTTTTAAGGAAATCCTCCTATCCGTTAAATGAATTAGCAATAACAAGTGAAAATGTCATTAAATATTTACTTTTTTACCTCAACCTAAAGGCGTAATCGTACCACGTGATAAAACATTATGTCACGCATCGTACTCTCTAGTAGCACAAAACCCACCATTAATGGCAACAGGTAAACATTGATGTTTTTTTTTTTTTTTTATTTTTTATTTTGTGAGAAAAAATATATCGCGTAAGAAATCTAAAACAACAACAATAAAAATTGAAAGGAGTCTATGATATCGCTGACCCCTTTCTCTAAAACAGTACCCATATATTTTTAAAAATAATTAATCTCCAAAAATTTAATTAAAAGTTTTGAATGCATGAATTAATAACTCATAATGAAGCAGATGTATTTCGGACTCTAATGTTGTTAGAAACAAACTCAAAATTGCCTTTTTGAAATTAAAGATGTTTAAAATAAAACACTAAAAAATTTTCGATTTTTTTTCACATGGAAATCGTGTTTTTGTTCGGTTAATTTAAACGATTTTTGTCGAACTCATTTAATAGGCAACTTATAATTACCGTATTAATTTGCAGAAATTGAAGTAGCGTATCATACTTGCTGTTAAACCTTTTACTACTCTCGCATGACAGCCAATACTTGATAAAAATCGAGTATCATCAGTATCAATGCCCTATAAGCAATTTAAATAAACTCATCGAAAAATCTAAATTTATTAATTATTACACAATTACATTTGGAATAATATTTTGGAGGATAATAAAAATATTTGAAATAATTTTGGGGAATAATTAAACATTTGGAATAATTTTTCAGAAAAATACGCATCGTTATTTAAGTTTAATTAAAATAATATCAGTTATGTAAAAAGCATTATGATATTGTTACGTTTAAAAATTCCTTTGTATATTTTAATATGAATTTCTTGTATTTTTAAAAGCTTATCCATTTTCATAAATATCAGCAAATTTAGCATTATTATAGTTTCATCCTTTTACCTTTTTTCAGTTACAGAAAATCATCTCGCATCGGGGCAAAATCACTTTATCAATTAAAATTTAGGGTTTTAAATGAAGGTACTATTTAAAGTGCTAAATGAATAATCAGTTTTGTAATATTCCACTCAAAAATAATTGACAGTTAGCAATATTTTACATTAGAATCCCTTGTTACCTACTGTAATCAAAAATATAAATCGTGAGCAGTTCGTAATGTTTACAGTTATAATATAAATACTTCAAATCACTACTTGTATGCTTCAAGGCAGATGGCAATTCTGACAGAACGCGTAAGCATTTTACATGTAAAGTCAGACAAACTCTCAAACACATTTCAGAAAGTAATGCCCTCCTTAACGCCAGTCCGTGGTTTGTTCGTGATATACAGGTGGAATACGAAGCCCACAGTGTAGAATAAAACAGAAATTAACAAAAGCATTTCATAAAAGGATAAGTTTATATATCCAATTTCAAGTTATATTAGACAACAATTATTAATAGCCATAAAAAATTAATGATTATTTAGCAGAAAAATTTACTTAAATGTTTCATTAAATAATATAAATGGTTCTAATTTTATATATAAAAAAATTGAAAAATACATTCGTTACAATTAATATGTTTTTTAAAGTTGAAAAAATGAGTTCATTAGACAC